>KB854050.1:27953-44515 GCA_000372705.1 Cerataphis brasiliensis yeast-like symbiont
TGCTGGCCGTGACCGTGAAGAGGCTGACCTTGGCCGTAGCCGGATTGTCCTTGGCCGTAGCCGGGCGGGCCGTGGCCGTAGTCGGGCTGGCCGTATTGCGGCTGAGGCGGCGGACCGCCATGGTAGTAGTCGCCCTCGCCCATGGTTGAGGGTTATGCTTATCGGCGGGCTCGACGATGCCTGGCGTTGCAGGGACTTGAGGTCTGCGACGATGGCGACAGCGGGTAATGGCCAGGGCGAATCCAACAAGAATAGCGCCTCTCCTCTCAGGTTGTGGGCCGGTGATAGATCGAGCAGACGATGACGAGGTTATGTTCTGGCTGCTAGTTCATCGTTACGTGGCCTGCCATGGTCCGCTAACGAGTATAATGTGAGTAGCGAAGCTGCGTTGCCTGCTGACGAAGCCGGCGCGCAAAGACAGAGGTGGGGAGGGGGAAGAAGAAACGGCGGATGAGGCCAAGTAACAAAAAAGCAATTGGAGGCGGACCTTAGAGAAATCAGGCAACGGAAATGGTTAAACGGCAAACTCATCAAGGCCCCCCTCCGCTTGGTTGGTTGACTTGGCGACTGGGGGCCGAAATCGCACGCGAGTCCTTAGCCGGGCGATTAAGTTGCGAAGCATGAGTACATATACGGTACTTACATGGGGTGACGAGCCGCGAGGCCGGAAAAGGCCTGGTGCCGGTACGAGAAACGAGCCCCATCCGTCGCCGATGAGGTCATGATGAACTAAGCAAACCTGCCGCTGCGCATTGTTGCTGTGCTCTTCGTGCTCAGGGCGATCGGACCACACAAAGGATAAATGCTGGTTATTAGACGCGCCCAACTGGCTATGGTCTCGCTATGGGGTTCTCAAAATTCCATGGGCCTGTCTTGTCGATCCAGCCTTTGCTATACATGGGCCAGCTAACCATGAATGGCAGGCCATGGCAGGCACATGCCAACCGCTGTGCATGAGTCGATCTCGAATCGAAATGCCAGCCCAAGCAGCCTCAACCCCCCCCACCCCCCACGAGCTTTGGCGGACGAGTCAAGCCCTGACGGCGCAGAGAAAAAGGGCCGAGGGGAGGGGAGCTCGGGAGGGGAGCTCGGGAGGGGGGCACATCTCAGACGGCCAGGAGTTTCTGGACGAGTTATGTGTCCCTTGTTAATGGTGGCGCGGCTTTCTACTCGGCCACCGCTCATATTCAGGGTTGTCGCCACAGCGACGTGCAGCCTCGGCCTCTCGATCTGGGCCTGCTGCTGCACAGGCCGCCGCGCTTCACCTCTCGGCTGGCCAGTCATCTCCGTCGCAGGTAGCCTTTGGTGCCCAGCCACTCCCCGGAGCCCTGCCGAGTCCCGCTGTTTGGAGGCCTCCCGGTGGTCTCTTCATTGAAGCCCACTGCAGGTGTTGACCAGGCCCATGCCCAGGGCTCCAGTCAAGGGCGGATAATAGTACATCCGCCTTGGGGAGGACATGCAGGAAACCAGAACAGGCCGGGGAGCCTAGGCTCAGCCTCACTTATAACGAGGGGAGGGAGCGCCGGCCACGTCGATAGAGGTCTAAGAATTCATCCACCCACCTACCTTCACGAGCCTCCCTGCACGCTGCGCGCTGTAGTTATTTCGGAAAGTAGGCCTCGAAATAACCGATTGATTGATTGATATATTTTACGTCGTGCGACACGTGAAAGCCCACGGGCGCCATCTCAAAAGGGCAAACCACGCGGGGCAACTCGCTAACCGCGTCACCAGTTCGACCGGCTGGATGCCGAATAGTTTGAGGAAGAATTCGAGCCTGTCGAGGCAGGCCAATCCAGATTCGCAGCACCGCCAGGGGTGCGCGTGTGTTTGGGGCTTCCACCGTTCCCTCTCCGCCATGTTGCCGACCGGAATTCTCCTCCACTTCCCCCTAAGCCCGGGTTGGCCACCCCAAGGTCCGGCACGTCCGACGCCCGCAAGCCGTCAAGAGGATTGTGAAAAGCCAGGGAAAAATTCCCGCAGCGCAGGAGAAAACCTGGAAAATTCTGGCTCATGAGCAATGCCTCCCGGCGTAGTCGGGCTGGTAAGGTGTTGCTTGGGCGGCGATCAGGTTGGACGGGAAGCCGGTCGCTCGTGGCGCATGAGCCGTTGGTTGAGTGGAACCGCTTAACTGGAACTTTTCACGTGTCAAAGCACGTGCAGATCGACATGCGATTTACCCACCAACCAGCCTGGGCTACGAAGTAATCAAGCCACTTTTCTTGAGGAGCAGGTACGTACCATTATTATGAGAAATCGATCCACGCCCTATTAGCGAGGGTTTTTTTCCGAGTTTGACGCCCACATTTTAATTACCAGCGCTCTTCCAAGATCACCAAGCACGCAAACCTGAACTCGAAGACTTCAGTCTCCGCCAAATTTGCGGTTAAATCGATTGATTTCTCGTGTTCCTCTTCGCTACATCACAAATGTCAGTTTTTGACTTGCACAGCCTCTGCTTCTATCATTTTTCAAGGGATAGCTGATAACAATGAGCCCGCAAAACTGACAACGAAAATCTGGCTACAGATACAATGAAGCATCTTGCAGCTTACCTCCTTCTCGGCCTTGGCGGCAACACCTTGCCCTCTGCCAAGGACATCAAGCAGGTTCTCGCCGCTGTCGGCATCGAGGCTGATGACGAGCGCCTGTCCAAGCTCATCTCTGAGCTCAAGGACAAGGACATCAACGAGGTCCGTTGGAAACCGTCCAGTCTCCCGCTTTCCGCCCTTACTTTCTTCACATAGCTGTCAAGCAAGACACGACTTCTCCGAGAGGAACTTACTCACACCCTTCAATAGCTCATTGCCGCCGGCAGCGCCAAATTGGCCTCCGTTCCGTCCGGTGGTGCTGCCGCTGGTGGCGCTGCTGCCGCTGGTACCGCCGCTCCTGCGGAGGAGGCTAAGAAGGAGGAAGAAAAGGAAGAATCTGACGAAGATATGGGCTTCGGTCTGTTTGATTAAACGGCTTCGCCTAAGAGGTCACAGTCATGGCCATGTCCCACGACTTTTCTATCAGCGAAAAGGCCGCGCGCAGGTCTTGTGGCGGTTATTACATGTGTCGCGATGCTTTTCGGAGGTGACTTCAATTGCAAGAACACCTTGGTATTTTCGAGGCTGAACTGCACTACCTTCATCCGAGCAAGCTGTCGGACAGGACCCGTGGCTCTATGCAAGGACATGATTGAACGCCATTGCTGTGCATTTTCCTGCCCGTCTTGAGGCTGTTCTCGTATTAATGACTGATGTTAGCTGTTGGCATGGTCCTTCAAAGCCTGAGTACGACTGGGGATGCCAGAGTGATTAAGGAAAAATGGTTCTCTTTTTCTAGGGCTGCTGCCGCCCTACTGGCAGCGCCGTGCGCGGACCTACGTGGCTACTCACGCTACTAAACTTCATGTGGCCCTCTCTTATGATACCCCCGATACTTTGGTTCAACAAAAGCAGTCTGAGCTCCACATGGTATAGTCTTAATCTTGTCATGATGTTCTTCACGACGCTCTTCACGATGCTTCCACGATATGCCTGTCCGTACCGGATTCGCCGCATCCGTTGTATCCAGTGTCCACGCCATCACCAATGCTCCTCGTCACAGCTGAGAATCATCTCCACCTTCACTTCGTCTGCATCCCATCTGACCTACCGATTCATGATGGGTGTGAAGCAGATAGTCCTCGTCCATGGTTGAGAATAGCCAATGAGCAGCCCAGTCCTTCGAGTGCACCTAAATTTCTGTCCATTCGTTATCCCTCCTATCCATCAGTTTTATGCAGCCTTGGCCTTGATGGATCGTGACGACGAAAACAGTCCGCTTTTTTGAGCCAGCCTGTACAAGCACCAAAAATAACAGACGGCAAAGCCCGCTGCCCCAATGCCCACATTGGCAACAATCCAGAGATCCGGCTTGTTCTTGGGCGGGAGGAAAAGTGCTTCGACGACATGCCATAACCCCATGGCGACATAAAAAAGGGCGTGAAGTACTGCGGTAGCCCATTGAAGCCGCAAAGATGATCCGTCACATGTTCCAAACGGCGTGTGCCACGATGACGGAGGGAGCCCCAGGAGATATGTCCAGAGAAGTGTCAGCACCACGTATGGGATGCCCAGGCTTACGCGACGTAGCAGAGGAAACAAGGTCCAAGCACCCAGGGTGTTGGCGAAGCCTACCCAAGCACGGACCTGTCCATCCAATCCCTGGCTGTCTGCGAGTAACAAGGTCATGGGCATAAGGGGGAGGAGGACGCTCTTCTCGTGGACCTGGTAGCTGAAGAGAAAGAACCCCCAGGCCGTGGTTGCAAATGCCAAGGGCAGAGCTGCCTTGCGCGGGTGAAGGAAGAGGATGAGGTTGGGCGGAATGATGGCTAGCAGCGTGGCAACGAGCGCCGCCTTCTGCAGTATCACGGTCGGCAAGTTGCGAAGCTTGACCACGACATTGGCCGCGCACCAGAAGTTGGCCACTTTGCCCTCGAATAAGCCTCGAGAAAAGGGGAAGATTCTATGGATCACTTGGATGCCTTGCTCGACAATGGCATAAGCGGCGGAGCGACCGTCAAGATATTTGGCGATCCAGGGGAAACGCGGAAGTGGCAAAGAGGGGGTATCCAGATCGAGTCTCGTGTCAATGCCACGGTACCGGTCGTAGAGGGTTCCGAGAACCATGGGAAGGAAAAGAGCGGCAAATGAGAAAAGGGTGACGACGGCGATGGAGAGCAGCCTCGTCAAGTTGAGACGGGGAAAGATACACTTTCCAAGCAAAAAGGAAAAAGCACTCAGGGCGTAGTAAAGGGCCATCTGCTTGAAGCCTAGGGCAGCGACGAAAAAGACTGCAGCGCTCTTGTACCGTTCGGCAAGCATGCTGTTCATGCTGGCAAGAACAAGGCCAAGCATGACGGTGTTGTACTGGAAGTGAACGTGGTCAATGAGTATGATCGAAGGCTGCATTAGGAAGGCGACGAGGGCGACGGAGCTGGTCCAAGTGGCCACGCCGCTGAGGCGGCTGAAGCGACGGATGAAAACAACGGCAGCCGGGATGTAGATGAGGTACTCGGAAACGATGACGGAGGCCCTCATGAAGATCTTGAGGGCCGGGTCATCGGAGCCGCGGGAGGTGAAGAGGGCAAACCAAGAAGGCTCGATCAGGGTGCCAATGTTGCCCATGAGCCAGCTGTGATAGGCGGTCAGAGGGGGATAGTCGAGCCCCCACCACTGCAGGTCGTGGAAATACCACTGAGATACGGGCAAGTTGGCCGTGAGCTCCATCCAGTGGCGCTGTGCTTCGTAGTCGCCGTACATGGGCGGTCGCTGGAAGCCTGGTCGAAGAGTCAGCCTGACGCCGCCAAGGGGAGGCGGGCAGCGCAGCAGCCGTACCCGAGTATCCCCAAAGGCCGGCGGCCCATCGGAACAGGCCGACGACCATCAGCGCCAGCGGAAGCACTTCCCATTGCGACGACGAGCTGCGGGCGGGCCAGAGAAAGGCGGCCAGAGGAAATGACGGAGCACGAATGAGCATGACGGAGCGCGCGGCGCTGGCGGGCTTCTTGGGCCTGCGCCGCGACTTGTGGGGCGAGGGGCTGACGGGCTGGGCCATGGTCACGGCATCGAGAGGAGGCTGCAGGCGAAGATGACAATGATCATGGGCTGCGCCAAGGCGAGGCGTAACCCGACGATGGCTCGCTGTGTCGCGAGAGACGTGATGGTGATGTGACAGAACTCGGATTTGCGGGCTCTGAGGTTGGAGGTGGGCTCTGCAGGCGGGTTGTGGCGCGGCGATCCGATAATTACCGAGTAGCGCTGGCTGCCACCTCGGGCGAACAGGGAGAGAGATGAGACACAGAATAATTGTAGCTGGATGGTTTGTATTGGCATGAGGATAGGCAGAGTCTTGCTTCGTTCGCGGACCACTTCGGCGCCGCCTGTCTCAGCCGGGAGTACTTTGCAACTTGTGGCTTGTTAGTGGATTCCCCAGCCTCAAGCCATGTGCAGCGTTTGAGGCGTTTATCAAAAGATCGTGATTGGTAACAGATCAATCTCGTGTCCTTATCGTCGTCAATTCTGCACGAACCACCAGCCTCGAGCCTCGTCCATCGACGGCAGGCTATTAACTGACTCTTGGGACCGACAACAACGCCGGCCAGTGCCTTTCGCCTCTCGGCCCTAGTTGAGGTCCTCGGCTGGTTCTCCATCGGAATCCTGCATCGGATCCTGCATCTCATCGCTTATCCCGGGCTCGGCCTTTGCCCACCATGCCTTTTCCTTTCGTCCTGCCCACCACATCCGCCTTTTCCTTCTCGTCTTGTTTCAACTGCGACTCACATCCCTCTCTGTCGTTCAGTGCCAGCACGCAGCGCGGCGTCGTAAGAGATGCCCTTAAAAAGCACAAACGCCTGCCTGCGGCCTTGAGGTCGGGGAATCTCCCCAATGTTGTTGCCAGCCTCGACAGTTACATCCCCTACCTTCTAGCCATTGACGCCGGCGTCAGCTCTCACACTCTCGTGCGGGACGAGAGCATCAATGTTGTTTTAAAGATGGCGCCCGCTATTCAGTGGCGGCCAACGCTCTCGGGCGGCCTCTTGCCTGGGCGGAAGAGACCGCGCATCATCATTAGTTCCCTAGAATACGAAATCTTTTTTGTGCTCTCGACGCTGGCATTCACCTATGCTTTGACTGCCAGGTTCATCCTCCAGCCCTTATACCTCACCACGGGGGAGTTCGTCGCCGGCAAGGACAGGGCGGCGGCGATTCAAAAGGCCAGCAAGAACCTCCTCGACGCCGCCTCCATCTATGAGTATCTTGCCGATCGCAGCGAGCACATCTCAAGCGTTCCTCCCTGCATTGACGTCGCCCCTACCACAGCCTGGGCCTTGTCGTCTCTTGCCTTGGCGGAAGCCACATTGCTCGCTGTCACCAAAGACGACCCGTATCCTACCGCAGTCGCCCAGGATCGGAACAAGAGCGACAAGGAATGGATGTTCAAGTCACCCGATATGCCGAGGCCCAAGGTTCACTTAAACGCCCGGCTGTGTCTGGCAGCTTCAGACCATGCGGCCAAGGCCGTGTCGCTTTGCCAGTCGGCCGGTTCTACCATCAGCGGGGTCGACCCAACCCTGGTTAAGTATGTCGACGATTTCTGCCGAACAAGCCGAGCAAAGGCTTGTCGTTTTTTTGGCATCCACGCCGAGATGGACGGCAAAGTTGCCGAAGGTATTGCTTGGCTCCGTGCGGGCCTGCAGATATTCGGGGTCGAGATCAAGGACAAAAGCTCGAACAAGGGGCCTCTTTTCAGTCGGCTCAGGAAGGATCTTGCCGAGAAGAGGGAAGACCGTCGAATTGAAAAGGAGACGGCTTGGGGTATGGATGCGGGTCGCTTGGAGGAGACGAGGATTCTTGAGATGCTGGATATAAAGTGGAGCAAGATAAACGACACGGTACGCAGATCCCGTTGAAACGAACCACGGCATACTAAGGTTGCCCAGATGAACACGCAGGTGCTTCCACAGATCAACTCTCTCCTAGCCAAGATGCCGTCGGGAAGGGAAATTTACACAGTCAAGCCCTATAAGCCTCCGATGCTTGACAGGGAAGTGCTCGAGGCCATGCGCTCGCTTCCCGACGGAGAGTACGACATGGCAGGTGGCACGAGCTCTGAAGACGACGCAAGACCTCACCATGAGAGCATGGTCGACGACGACAACAATCCAACTTCGAGCGGGGGCACCTACTATTAGCCGTAGGCTACGGGTATTCGTTGTCGTCAGAAATGAGACGAAGGCCAGACGCGAAAGCCCAGGTCGATTGGCGGGAGGCTGTGTGGCGTGGTTGAAAATTATATGATTATATGATGAAATGACGAAGCCTTTGTCGTTTTTTCTCCTTTTTTTTTTGACTGACCAGTTGCTTCTCTGACAAGTATCGGTCGCAATAATCGAAAAGAGGACTGTGGTGAGGACAAAGTGACTGTATTGAGGCTCTTGGAGAGCTGCTATGGAGGAGGGATCAAAGCTGTACTTTTTGCCCATGTTCGTGGCCCAACTGACTACTACTATGAAGCCCGTTTTCTAGCCGCCCTTATGGCCGATGGCGTTTGCATTGGCCAAGACAACAGCGCTCATGACATGCGCATGTAGCGCCAACCCATTGTTTCTTTATGCATGGCTCCCCTGATCTGCGTACAAAACGGGTTAACCCCGACGTTTCGTTTTCCGTGTCGGACCACCGAAGGCGCGCCGCATCATCACGTACCTTGTCGAGCCTCGGGAAGGGGCGTATTCAGGTGACTGTTTAGGAATCCGACTCAGGAGGAGTCCAGGGCCGTGAACCGAGTGGCTGGGCCCGAATGCCAGACGGCGGTGAAGGGGCTCGGCGGAGCGTGGTCGTGTTATGGATCAGGGAGAAAAAGAGATCATTCTTGGTCACCCAAGCAGCCATGACGCCGTCTTCGATGGACATAGGCCATGATGATGAAAACGAAAAAAGAAGCGGTCACCCTTATTCCAAGCGGTCGTGATGCTGTTGTCCCTCCAAGCGGCCACAATACAGTCGTTGTGATAAGGCTGGCGCCTTTGAAGGGTAGGACTGGGAGGAGACGTCAACACTACTTGCGCGGTTGTATATACATGGCCCAAAATGCGACTTTACATATTCGGCATTATGATCACACTATGAGCAACGAGTTTTGCCAAAAAGATATGGTCCGGGAGAAAGAAGACTCCTCTTCCTCTCTCAGGCAGTCGTATTACGATCTTGAGCAGGTCTGGATAGGGGAGCAAAGGACCTCAAAGGTCTATCAGGACGCACAATATCCTGAGTCCATATCTCATGTTTGGATATGAATTTCCGGTCAGGCAGGCATCTGGAAAGCAGTCAGCCTCATCCCGGCTCTCTAGAGCTCCTAGCAGCCCTGAGGCTTTTCACCCTTACTCGGAATCTGGAAGCTTGCAAGGCGGCTCCGTGGCGGCCGGCGCCGCTCCTTCGGCCCAAGTCAATTGCGGCATGGAAGCGACGAGACCAGCAGCGGCGATCAGTGCCATGACGGGAACCTGCATCTTGAGCGTTGTTGGGGGCGGATTGTCCCTTGGATATCGTGCAAGGGAGTAAGCAAGCTGTCGTCGGATGCCGATGACACGCTCGTTGAGAAGGATGCTAAGCTTGAAATGGAGAGTTGCTTCGGCTGGAGAAGAGGCAGGAGGGAATGCTCGAAAAAGTCGGGGAACCGGCATTCTTCAAATACTGCGAGTCGAGTCTTGGGGCCACCGGGTATCGCGGTGTACTCACCAACTCAAATCCACGCCAGTGAAGCACGCCGTGCTCTAGGCAAACCTTTTCGCAGAGACTATGTGGCGAGCTTGGACACTCCTTGCAGGACTGGGGACGGTGTGTAATAGAAAAAAAAGGCCGGATATTCCGAATGCTCTCCAACGACATTGGGTTGGGATCATGTACATGATGCAATCCCGCCGCGGGATGGCAAATGAACCCTGGACAAGGTAGGGGCGTGTGAATGAGGGCGCACGAGTGACGACGGATCGTTTGCGGGACCACACCATCCGCCCCGGGCATCGACGAGATACTCGTTGGAGACCTGCGGGAGATGTGGCCTCGAAGGCCGAAGGAGCGGCGGACAGCCGGCAGACGAGGCGGGGAGGACCAGGTCCTCGCAGGGGTTGAAAGAGGAGGAAGAGCAGGCTGCGTGTTTCCATGACGACGACGATGATCAGGATGACAACAACGAGGATCCTCACTCGGCATGAGACGGTCTTTCAGAGCCTCGGGTATGGCAACCAAAGCACCTTGCATCAACTCGGTATAGTCCCGATCGCGTATGCCGAGACTGGCCCCCTCAGCCGCTGTGAGAGGCAGCGGCTTGATCCGCGGTGGCAGCGGCCATCAAAGGATAGGCAGATGTAATTGATGAGTGCCTGCCTTCACCATGTTATGCTGTGCCGTGCAACGCAACGCAACGCAACGGTGGGCCTGTCGCCATTGAGTTTTCTTGCTTCTCGTCTCTTCCGGACCGACTGAGCCGTACAATAAACAGGGGAAAAAAACAAAGGAAAAGGAAAACTGTCGAAAAAAAAAAGTGTACTGCAAGCCATCGAAGCCGTCCAGAGTATAACACCGCTTTCTGTGCTCATATGTCGCACGAGGAGAAGGAGGGCCTCTCCATGGCATCTCACTATTCCTATCGTCGTCCATTGTCAAAATTTCCCTCTCAATGGAGCCATCGCGGCTTCTCGCCACCCTCTACGTCCTGTATCTGTCACATTCGCCCGTTAGGTGCCGACCGCCATTTGCTTCTTGACCTCCGCAATTGCCTTGCCCGGGTTGAGACCCTTGGGGCAGGCACGCGTGCAGTTAAGGATGGTGTGACATCGATACAGGCTCATCGAGTTTTCCAGGTTGTTCTTGCGTTCGGCTTTTCGCTCGTCTCGCGAGTCGGCCAGCCATCGGTACGACTGCAACAGAACGGCAGGCCCAAGGTATTCCTCTGAGTTCCACCAATACGACGGGCACGATGTCGAGCAGCACGCGCAGAGAATGCATTCGTAAAGCCCGTCCAGCTTGCGTCGGTCCTCTTTGGATTGGCGGTATTCCTTGCCCTGTCACCACTCGGTCAGCCAACACGACAAACGTGCGTCTCCCGAAGCCACACCAAACCCACATCAGGTGCAGGAGTATCTCGCTGCAAATACGGTTTGATGGACTTGTATTGTTTGTAGAAGTGCGTCAGGTCGGGCACCAAGTCCTTAACGACGTACATGTGAGGTAGAGGATAAAGCTTGACGTCGGACGACGATTCGGTGGGGATACGACCTGCGAGTATGTATAAGCACATACCCCGTAACCAGGCCGAGCTCATTTGAGGGAACCACGTACACAAACAGGCCAAGGTATTCTGGCCGTTGATGTTCATGGCGCAGCTGCCGCAAATGCCCTCTCGGCAACTCCGTCGAAATGTCAAAGTGGGGTCCAGCTCGTTCTTGATGCGGACCAAGGCATCCAAAACCATGGGTCCCGTCTTGTTTAGGTCGATCGTGTATGACTGCATGCGCGGTTTCTCACTAGGCGTGTCGGGATTCCATCGATAGACCTGGAAGGTCTTCATCTTAGGCTGCGGCTCGGCAGGCCCATCGCTAACTGAGGCCAGGGAGCGGGAAAATACGGCGCCGGGTCGCAAAGCCGTCCGGCTGATCGGGGCAAGAATTCGAGTGGAGACAGAGCGAAGAGCAGTCATGGTGGCGCGACGCAAGAGAAGGCTCAGGACGAGTTTGAAGTAGCCAAGGGGAGTGGCGTGGGTGACGAGAGGCTGCGAGGGCAAGCTGCGAGCGATACAGTTGTTGACCGGTGACTATGACGAATTACGACTCGAGAATATAGAAGGAGATCGTACGGGCCGTCCGGTGTCTCCGTGATGAGGTATCAAGGGATCTGACCTGATGAAGGAAGTTGTGTCGCTTGCTGGCTTGGTCTCGGAGTTGCGAATCCTCGGCTACTTCGGCCGTGCAGCCGTCGGCCAATCAACAGCACGGTATTGTCACTTCGGCTATGTGGATAACAGTTTATCACCTCGGCTCGTGACCGCTTGTACTTCGTACCCGGACGGCTGATCTTCGGAATGGCGTACATTAAGCAGTCCGAAGGATGAAGGATATTAGTTATGGTGGATCCAGAGTCGGCGTTTAATAGTTAGCAGCCGGTTGCGTTTGGGTCCAGTCTCTTTTGTAGTTACGTAACTACACACAACGCGCCAGACCCGTAATTATTAAGAAGACACGTGCTCCTCACACACGTTGTGCTAGCACTACAGGCCTCCGCGACGGCATTCTATAATATTACATCGTCTTCAGATTGCCTTGCGACAACCCTCAGAGAGATACTTATGATATCGTGTTCATCCAACGCCCTGCAGTCTTCACACGTCTGCACCGTCGTCGTCGACTTTCTCTCCCTCTTCCTCCACCTCTCCTGCTCTGCCCCAGCAAGCACCCGTCTGTATCACCATGGCGTCTTCGGCCTTGCAGCACGGCGACCTATCCTTGACGACCTCCGAGATGCGCAGCGAGGTCAAGAAGCCCAAGAAGAAAAAGGTGCTGTTGATGGGCAAGTCGGGCTCCGGAAAATCGAGCATGCGCAGCATCATATTTAGCAACTACATTGCGCGCGACACGCGCCGCTTGTTAGCACGCCCCTTTCCTCCTCACGGCGATCACAACCTCCTCTTCCCTTTCTCCTCTGCCCTCCTCATGAAAACATGTCGCAGCCACAAGCGTCTCTCTGTGTCCTCGGTGGCGACGGCGATGGCAGCGGCGGCTCACTGACTACCTTCTCCCTGAACAAAGAGGTGCCACGATCGACATCGACCTCTCGCACGTCAAGTTCCTCGGCAACCTCACGCTCAACCTCTGGGACTGCGGCGGTCAAGAGGCTTTCATGGAAAACTACCTGTCTCAACAGCGCGTACACGTCTTCTCCAATGTCGGCGTCCTCATCTACGTCTTCGATATTGAGTCGCGTGATGTCGACCGTGACCTCGCCACTTACGTCTCCATCCTCTCCGCCCTCCTACAGTACTCCCCCACTGCAAACATCTACATCCTCATCCACAAAATGGATCTCGTCGTCCCCTCCGCCCGCGAATCCGTCTACGACGAGCGCGTTCGTCTCGTCAAGCAGAAGACGTCCGAGTACCTCGCCTCCGTTGCGTCCTCCTCGTCATCCTCCTCGTCCGCTGCCGCCGCGGCTGCCGCCTCCGAGCTCGACCTCATCCCCTTTGCCACCTCCATCTGGGATCAAAGCCTTTACAAAGCCTGGGCCTCAATCATCCACGACCTCGTCCCCAATCTCACTGTCATCGAGCGCAACCTCGCCAACCTTGGCCTTGCCATTGAAGCTGAAGAGCTCCTCCTCTTCGAGCGCACCTCATTCCTCGCCGTCTCCTCCTGGACCTCCCCTGAGGGTCACCGCAATCCAACCGAGGACCGACTGGAGCGCATGTCCAACATCATGAAACACTTCAAACAGAGCATCTCGCGCTTCACCGGCACCCCCCGTAATGCTGAGCAGTTTATCCGTATGGAGCACAAGGCCGGCATGCGTTTCAACCTTTTCATTCTCAAGTTCACCACAAATACCTACCTCATGGTCGTCCTGCCTCCCGGGGAGGCCCGTTTCAACGCCGCCATGCTCAACTGCCAGATTGCCATCGAGCATTTCAAGTTCCTCGATGGCCCGTCCGGCCAGGCCGGTGCTGCCTTCGGGGCAACAGTAAGCACGGCCGCGTGAATCGCCAGCAAGATTGCTGGGAGGTTTTGATTCTACACCATGTACACAATTCCAACTGTTTTTCCGGAGTTTTAGCATGATATGATACCAGTCTTATTCCATACCTGAGCAGCGTGGTATAAGTTAAGGGAGTCTGATGTTTGTTTGACTTCTTCTGCCTATTCTTGGAGCGCGTCTACACATTGCTTGTATTCCTGCGCAAGAGTCTCAATCTGTTTTGACTTCAGAAGACGCCCGTGCTGGGCACGTCAGACTGATAGGCAATCCACAATTAATCTAGAAATCTGAGTGGCCGCACGCAAAAGTTCACGGCGCATCCGCGGTTTCTCTTCTCTCCAATCTATAACCCTTTGCCTATGTCCACTTGACTACAGCACTTCCTCCCTTCTTAAACTCCGGCACACTATGCAAAGCCAGACTCTTATCCGTATGCTCTTTGTTTGGGAATGTGGTGGCTAGAATCCAGGGTCGGGCACGCGTCTCCGGCAACGCGGCCTGGACGAAGTTGTAAATCTCTCCAATTGTGTGTGCGGTGTTGAAGCGAGCAGGCAGTCGAGTGCCGTCTGGAAGGTGAATTCTGATCGTAATGGTGGGTTGAGAGTCATTGATGGCCGGCTCTGGGTTTGTCGATGATGCGGCCGGTACTGTTGTCTCGGGGATTGAAGTGCTGATATTCATAATCTCTGAGCTGACGCCAGGGACGGGGCTGCCGAGTCGACGGCCTGAGCCCGAGAAAGGCTTGTACTTCTTGGGTGGTGAGTACGGTGTATCGTGCTGATGGAGCTTCACGTCGACGACCTGATCGTGTTGGACGTTCATGAGATGCAGAGGCGCTCGCCCAGACCTAATCATTTGTAGGTCTGCTTGATTAGCCGGGTCGTCGTAGCGTCTCAGTTCCCCATCGTCAATGCTGAAGCCATCTTGCCAGATGTGCAGTACGCACTCGAGCGGCTGTGTATTCGAAGGCCGTAGTGGGCCCAAGGGATCGGGTATAACCCGGCTTTCCACCCCAAACCCGCCTAGTGTCATACCAGTGCCACGAAAGAACGAAGAGCGGGATTGGCCAGATTCTGCGACAGCATCTGGGCGTGACGAGTTCCTGTTCTTTTTTAGTTAATGTGGAACGATGCGGAGAGACCGTATGCAACTGACTCTTTGGCCTTGGCTAAGATATCGCTGATGAGTCCCCTCGAGCCGTCTTTTTGTTTTGGATCTTGCACAGCAAGCCCTGACTTCTCTCCTCCAGCAAACAGGTTGCCTCGGCCATCGTCGGGGCCGTCGCCATCAGCTACATCGTCTGTACTATCGTCGTCGCTATTCTGATGAGAGCTGCCGCCAAGAGAACCAAGAGTCGCGATACCTTTCTTTTTTGGTTCGCGAGCAGGATTGGGCAATCGTTGGTAGTCCTGAGGTGCTGGCCGTCCGTCGAGGGTGCGAGGCCCTGTGTAGGAACCTTCGGAATTGGATCTAGTAAGCGTCTCCTCGGCCTTTCCCTCTTCTTCGGCGAAGAATCTATCGCAGGCACCGGATAAATTCCACTCGTTGGCTTCTAGATACTGCATGGCCTGTAGTTTGTGAGCGTCGACGCAATGCTCCAGGTCGACTAAGGGCACGCAGACACCAAGAATTCAAGGCAAAAAAAGCCACAAAATACGTACAACATCTTCAGAGGCCACGCACATTTCACAAAATTGCTTGATCAGGCTCTGTTTGTCGGGAGCCGCCGGGTCTGACATGATAGATATGAGTGGAGGGAGGGGAGGAGGAAGGAGGCAGTTCGCAGCCGGAAGATGAAAGTGAGCCGTCGTATGACGATGGGTATTTGAAAGGGCTCTGATGAGCTTAAGAGAGCTGTCAAGGTTAGTGGGCGGTGATAACAGCTTTCGAGGGCGATTATCTTCACGTTTTGGATGCGGAGATGTCTTTGAACTTCTGTCACTTACTAGGCACGTCCCACTGACAACCTCGGATCGATCGGAATAAAGATTTTGCCGGTCACGAGATGAGAGACATGGCTGTTGTGATCTTTATATTCGCTCACCGGCGTGAATCCTCGTCAAGGTTGACTGCTTTCGTAATCTCGACCTCGAGATCTCGTGCCATCGTCTTGCTCTCTCTAGTGGATGCCCCAAGACGCCGCACCGAGGGATATCACCTGCACGGAACAAAACGCACCGACGCGGTGGAGGCAAGCACATATCTGAGGGCCGGCTTCTGCGGCCATGGCATCCGACAATCCGACCGGGCACCTCGCTGAGTCGGGCCTCACCATGCACTCAGACACCGAGCAGTATTCGCCTGTTGAGGACCCGTCGAGCTCACCGCCGTCAAGCGCCCCTATCATCTTGTACAAGCCTCCGACGGTGTGGTCGATGATACGCAGTGTCACCATAAATCTGCTGCTACCTTTTATCAATGGCATGATGCTGGGCTTCGGGGAGCTCTTCGCGCACGAGGCTGCCTTCCGGCTGGGATGGGGCGGCACCAAGGTCAGTCGGGCCTCGGTTTTTCACTGCGCAACCGTCTGGAGCGCATGCTGCCGCAGACGACAGTAGTGTGTCCACTGCTGACTTGATTCTTTCAGGTCTTCCCTATGTCTCGGCGGCGAGCGCATCCCGTCGGCCCGGGGATCGAAGTGCGAGAGAGACGCGAGAAGCCTGGCATCTCACTCAGCGATTACACAAGTCTGGAGTAGAGCGCAGAGGCGGTAACGATATAAACGGGAACAAGTTTGGATGATGATATTTCTGATACAACGAAAGTATACACCGAGGTGACAGTGGGAAAGAGGAAGTTCTCGCTTCGGCGAAGTGTGCAGGCCCAATGATCGGATGCGGCGGAGGGAAACCAAGATACATATGGTACAACAGAAGAGAGTCGTCGCCAATGCAGGCGAAGCGAATGAAGCGCAGCACATGCCTGCCCTCGACGTTTTTGATGGGCGTTATTTATTCATAGACAGATGTACGGGCAAATAGACTCATTCCGTCTGTGAGCAGCTACAATGCGACTAGGAGTTAACAGCCATTTGAGCGCCCGGAGCCGGTAATTACCCGTCGCCGATCATATAAGCCTTGCACATCCAGCATACCTTATCATAGTGCGAAAAAAATCGTCACGAGACGACGGCAGCCAGGACGAAAAAGCTCAGACTCTCGTCCTGAGCATGCCACTCCGACCGGCCGCAATGCTTCAAAGCAAGGCTTTTGCGGGCGGCTTCTCCATAGCCAGGCCTCGGAGACAACAGGTCCCAGGCCAGTGGTCGGTTCGTGCACATCCCCCCCC
>KB854051.1:0-11875 GCA_000372705.1 Cerataphis brasiliensis yeast-like symbiont
TAGAGTCCAGCGGATCCCAGGTTTTGGCTGCCTGGGCCCGCCTCCGTGGCGGGCCCAGTGGCTCGAAACTTGAGAAAGGGTTTCTTCTCATCGTATCGACAAGGTCACGTGAACTGATCTCATCCCCCACATCAGGGCAAGGAAACAACGTGTAAAAAAATAAATTACTAAGCAGATACCACAGGAAGCGAGCAATAATATCTGTCCTCCTTGCTACACTTTTCTCCATTTCTATTTCTTGCAAGCATCGCTCTCTGGACAAGGCCGCGCTTCCATGCTTACACACGGAGAAGTTCTTCGCGTCGCACGACTTGTTTTGTTAGACGATGCAAGATTTCTCGAGCACGCCCCTCCCCTCTGCCGCCTTGCAGCAGAAGTAAGGGTGCGTGCAGACCAATTGTTTTTGCATGCGAGAAATTCGGAGTAATCTCAACCGCAACCCACGCATGTGGGATTTGCAACCGCTGTCGCTCGCTCGCTTGCGAAAGGACGGGTCTGCCCGTGAGGGCTCGGCGTCACTCGACGTCAGCAAGTGGCATCAGAAATACCAGGCCTTTGCTCGTCTTACGTGTCTTTTGGACCTCGTGTCGGAGAGAGCGTGGGATGATGGGGAGACGCCTTTGGGAAGTCATTGCGGAGATTGTGTTTGAACACTTGAGTGCGATGCGCGGCGTGGCGGAAGCCATGATTCGATTCCGATTAGTCTGTCCAGAGGGCGATGCTTCATTCTTTTTCTCCTCGCAGGTCAGTGAAGCATTCCCGAGTCAAGGACGTCACTAACGAGCGCGTCTTCTCGCGCGGTATGTCTGGCAGCAGCCGGTTGGGGAGGATTAGGAGGAAGGAGAGGAAGAAGGGAAGCGTTCAAGTTGAGATTGACAGGATGAAGATGAGACATGACGTCCCCCTCGCGTATGGCGGCTACGGAGGCTTTGGACCTTGATACCATGTTGTCGAGGGGGATAGTACTGGCAAGGTTTCGGAAGGTCGAGATTTTCTTGAAGCTGGTGGCAGTGATGGAGTCAAGAATCTATTCGGCATGGCTGTACCTCAGGTTAAACACAGCGAGCAGTTATCAACCCATGTAAAGATTCAGTTTCGACCGCTTGCTTTCTTTGAGCCAACGCGCCCGAGACAAAGGGTTTAATTATGCCCGCAATAACTAGATTTTTTCCCCAAGACCCTTCCCGGCCTGCTAAGCCTCTGTAGGTGGATACACTTGTTAGATGCATTACTCGTCCGGCTGGGCATGTATAGATGTTGCGATGCGACAGCTGGCCGCCACGATGGAAACACATACGGAAACTCGGGCCCCCCCCTTTTCTCTCTCTGAAAAAAAGGTGCCCGACAGCAGCATCGTCTGCGTCGACACGCTCCAAAAGATGTCACTGCAGGGACTGCAGGAGCGCTTGGCGACTCTGCAAGAAAGCACGGCGCAGCTGGGAGACCTGATCGAACGCCTTGCCGGCCTCACCTTCCAGCCGGGTTCTGTGCCCCTGGGCTTGGACGAAGAGAACAGCGCGGGCGAAGCGCTGGGTGCGGAGATCAGCCAGGCGCTGCGGGCCGGGCTGGAAGAGCAGGAACTGCTCTACGAAGAGGTCAAATACATCCAGTCCGAGGGGCACGACAAGGCCAGGCTGAAGGATGGCGTCGAGAGACTGGGGTCCCAGCTCGCAAGGTCAGGGAAGAGCTCATGCGTCCTATTTTTCTTTTCCCACGAGTTGTTCCGTGTGCCTCGACGGCTCCCTTTCGGTTTTGTCGAAAACGGCTTGCTGACCGACCCGACCGATAGTTACCGGGCGTCCTTTCGCAAAGCTCGGGTCGCGGCAAAGAAGAGCCTCGACCAGGCGCAGAGACGGGAGAGGGAGCTTTTCATTCAGTCGTTCTCGCTGCGACCCGCACCATCACCCATCTCGCCCGACGGCCAAGTGCCGCCCGCGTCCGCCATGCCTGTGCTTCGACGGCCCACGCGACTCTCGCAGCCGCAGCAGCCCGAGGGGCAAGCGAGCCTCTCGCACCAGGACCGCCAGGCGGTTGGGGCCAGCAGCAGCGTCACGCAGGCGCTGCGGCGCACACATGACCTCATCGCTGCCGAGTTGACGCGCAGCGAATTCGCGCACCAGACGCTGGCCGAGTCTTCGGCCGCGCTCAAAAAACTAAACAACTCGTACATGTCGCTCGACGACTTGCTCGCCAGCTCCAGGGACCTGCTGGGAACGCTACTACGGTCGCAGAAGAGTGACACTTGGTACCTCCAAACGGCCTTGTACATGCTTCTGGCTACCGGTGCCTGGCTGTTCTTCCGGCGCATCCTCTACGGACCTATGTGGTGGCTTCTGTGGCTGCCGCTACGCATCCTTTTCGGCATCGGTTCGAGGGCGGGCAGCGCCGTCCTCGAGGGTCGGCGTGCTGGCCCCGTTGATTCGGCCAGCATAGCCGTGGGCACAAGCCGTGTGCCCGCCGTCATTGGCATACCCGATGGCGGTCTGCCAACCGTGCGGGCCGGATTGGACTCGGAAATGGCTGCGGAAGCGAGCAACCTCGACTCCACCATGACGCGAGCACGCGACATGGGCGACTTGGCTGATGAGTTTAATGAGCCACGGTACGGCGACCATGAACTCGACGCCGATGACGACGGCGGCACGGATGAAATGACGACACCGCAAGAAGGACCATTGACTGGAGGCGACAACCACGCAAGGGACGAGCTGTGAGGGAGAGCCGGAGCTCTGGAGGGCATTGAATAGGTAGGCGGAACTATGCACGTCTATCATCTCTAGTGGTCATTGGCATCCCCAACCCCTGCGGGAGCGCTACTAGGATCGCTTTTCCGGGTGGGTCCAGTCATAACATGGTCCGGCAAGCTTGCGGAGAGGACATTGAGCAAGCGGCTTGGACTAGAGTACATAAGATGGCTCAAGACAGAGAATCCGCCGCAGCTGGCCCCACTCGAGCGACATCACTGACCCATGGAATGCCCAGTCTCTTCATCTCGACGGCGAGCTGGAAAACATAATCCAGACTTTGGTTGTTCGTGGACGTCAGCTATATTTTCCAGGCAAGTTTGGGGGATTGGGGGCTGACCTTTCGCACTGCGTCTTTGCCTTGTGGACGTTGTCGCCCCAGACATAGACACCGTGCCTGCGGACGAGCACAGCGTAGGTATCGGGGTAGCGATCCATGGCAGCCTCGAGGTAGCTGGTGAGGTCCTCCTCGTGGGGGGTGTTTTCGATTACAGGAATGCGGAGGGTGTCGTGGAATCCGAGGTTTCCAGGGCGGTCGGGGCCACGGGGAAAGGCCTTGATCTGCTCGATATTGTTGATTTCAAAGACGGGCTCGGTGCCTGGCTGGGCCTCAAGCAGGAGGGTGACGAGGACGGCCCAGGAGGAGTGGGTGTGGATGCAGCAACCGGCGCGGCGGCGCGTGAATGCGGCGAGAAAGAGAGGCGTGCATTGCGAGGGCTTGTGGCAGGGCGGAGAGCGGAGGTAGTGCCTTTGCGGCCGCTGCTGCTGCTTGGAGGAGGACAAGGCGCTCGAGCGTAGCTGGGCCGAGAGGGAGAGGACGTAGATGTCGACGTTTTTCATGAGCTCCTTCTGGACACCAGAGGGGGCAAGATAGACGAGATCACTGGACCAAGCAAATCAAAGTCAGGAGCCGATTTGAGGCTACTGTGCTAAAGAGGAAGACATTGGCCTGTAGACATGCCATCTCGCACCAACACCCACGCACAGGCAGATGTGTTGGATAAGAGGAGAGGGGCTCACCCATGGCGAATGGAGCAGCCACCGCCCGTGCCCGTGACCCAGCCAAGAGTCCAGAACTTGGCGCAAAGGGCGGGGATGAGGTTGGCTGGATGGTCGGGATCTTGCGAGGTGACGGCGAGGTCGGGGTTGTCGACGACTAAAGGCGCGGCCGGGAGGTATGTAGTTCCAGGAGCATCAGCAGTCGTCAAGGACGGCTCGAGCGACGATGTCATGGCGGTAGGCGGGCGTGCGTTGGCGCGGGAGTCGGCCAGAGCATCGACGCGAGGGACAGGAATGCCTAAAGATGCAACGTGAGGCGGGCAAAGACAATCGAGGAGGAGGCCAAGGAAGAAAATCCATCTATGTGAGCGGAGCTGTAAGCAGGGTGGGGCCGGAGAGCCCGAGCAAAGTACGAAGTAGGTCCGACACGGAAGAACAGACCTACCGGAGATGACGCCACGATAGGTGAAATGGCGTATTGCCGGCCACGCCGGAGGGGAAGAAGATGTGCTTTGTGCGCAGTCCATGTTCGGGTGAACAGCATAAATACAGGCTTTGCTCGCTAGCTGGACAGAATGAACGCACTTGCTCACTATCCATCTGTTGCGGCCAACCATCTGCTGTGATTCCGCTGGTCCGGTAACCACGAATGGTTAGGTTATAACTAATAGTCCAAGTTTTTATGGAAGAAGGTGGGGGAGAGGGAGAACCGGGGAGGGTCGCCGCCGGAGAAAAAGAACGCCGGGGCCGATGGACCGGCGGCACGGAAGCAGAGGCATCGGAGCAACATGTTCGTACGAATCGGCCACGCTCACCAAGCCATCTAACAAGACTTCAAAAGGCCGCGGGGTGGTTTCATTTTCTCCAGTATATTTCTCTACCGGTCCATAGTATCTACTCGGCGCTTGCCTTGCTTCCGCCCTTCTGCTTGTCATTCTTCAACTTTTTGCATGTCGCAACGGCGAAAGTGTGAATTGTTTCTGTTCGTGGAGCAAGGCTGGTCAGATGGGCGGCGCGGACAAAAGGATGGACAAGGAAGAACAGAAGGGGCATGCAACGTACCGACAGCCTTTTCATCAACTTCGCATTTTTCCGTGCAGGGACTAGAGTGTTCCTTGACGTAGTCGATGTTGGCCTGGGAGCAGACACAGTCGGCCAGACCTTCGTCCTCCTTGCAGTGGATTTTGTTGCTCAACTGGTACAAGCAGGGCAGGGCGCATGTTGCTTGTTTTATAAGGTTCTTGACTGAAGGGTGCTTGTGGGAGCCATCCGCCTGAGCAGAGCCGGCGAGCGCAATGGCGGCAGCGACGGTCAGGAATTTCATGATGGCGATTGAGCAGAGTAATTTGAGGTTCAATCTACTTTCCTCCTCCAAAGGCAGCTATGTTGATCAGGGCTGCGATGGGACGGTAAGTTCAAGCCTGGGCATGGGGCCACGGCGAGGAGATGTGGCCATTTATAATGGCCGGAACTCGAGCGCAGCCATAATTCTGACTGCGCGGCAGCAGGCCAATATGGAGTTAGTCGGTTGGCAGGATTGCGGACGCATCAGCGGTCGTTTGGAATCCGGGCCTATTTGCGTGCCAGGTGCGCTCTGGATGTGAGAGCCATGCCGTGAGCAGGCGGGCGTCGTTCAACTTGGCTCAAGCCGTCTGCTCGACTCCGGGTGGGAAGGCTGGACGAGACACTGCTGCGGGCCAGAATAAACCAATCAAGCACCCACACCCCAAAGTAGCATGCCGGTCCATGTGCGATGGGTAGCGTGACAGGAGCGTGCGCGGTCTTTACGCGCCACGTGGTGTTTGAGGACGGATCCAAGTCGCCCTTGATGGGCTCCGACTTGCACGGGTCTCGCCCTACAGCACTTGATGCAATTCCCGAGGGATGATGGGATGTGAGTCCCTGGGCTCGAAAGACGCCAAGTTGGGAAAGGGGAGATTTAGGACCCTCCTAGCTGGCATTTGTGTTCAAAGCATCAACACTCGAGTCAACAGCCATCGCAGCCATGTTGTTGTGAATTTTTAGGCTGTTGTGTAACCAATGGTGCGGATAACGCGCACAGCGCATCTGGAGGTGCGCACGTGACGCAACGCACATCGGCAGCAGGAACAACGGTGATCCGGGACGTGAGCCTAGATTCAGGATTGACGCACGCAACTAGTCTTAGACACAAGACCGTCATGAGTATTACGCTCCGAATAACCTCACTCGGTGTGACTTTTAAGGTGCCGTGCGCAGGCTGGGCGAGCGTTCGCTCAGGCGCGACGATTGCCGCGACACACAAACAAAGCGTCTCGGGTGCCGTCTGCAGCCACCCGGACAGGCGCCTCTCGCATCACCCCCTGTCCTGACTGACCCGACCGCTCCCGGCGCCCCGCGGCTCCCCTCCCGGGTCCGCGGTTGGGGGCCTCCTTGAACGGTACACCAAGCCGACAGCCGGCCGACTGGACCCTGCTCTCGCCCTGGACGCCTCCAGACCGCACCCAGGCCTGTCCTGGACATCGGCGCGTCCGACCAAGACGGCCGGCCCGGACAACTTCATGAGGTTGGTGGTCTTCTCCGACGGCTCTAGGAACCCCCGGGGACAGACAGGCGCCGGCTATGCCATCTACTGGGGAAAAAGGGTAGTCGGCCAAGGGAAGGTCCCACTGGAACGCCAAAGCACCCGTCCAGTACCGCGCCGCTGCAAGTCGAAGCCCGCTCATGCCTGTCCAGGGAGCTTAGCCTCCCTCGCCGTGAGCTTGGCCACCTGCTGGCGGCTCGTTCGGGGCATGGTGACTTCGCCGACTACCACCGGCGCTTCAACCACCCAGACGCACTTTTGGGCTGCTCCTGCAGCTCCGGAAAATGAATCATCATCATCATCATCATCATCATCAAAGTCGCGCCTCGCGCCACGGATCGGCCTGGACTGACAAGCACGAATCCCACTCCACATGGCGCGGCGTAGAAGCCGGCCGGGGAGCATGGTTAGCACGCGCCTCCGCATCGTTGTTGTGGAATTTCAAGGTGGCAGGCACAAGCCCAGCGCCCTGAGGCACGTCACCGGTGGGGCCGGGCTGGCCTTGTTAGGGGAGGCCCGAGGCCTCCCGGCCAGCCTCGTCCCACGCGCCTCCGCGTCGTTTGCTCTTTCGGAATTGTGCACTTGTATTTTCACGTGCCGCACGACGTTAAGCATGTCAAATCAAAAGACAAGCATAAAAGTGATGGTGTTGTGGCATTATGAATAAAGATTCTAAGCTAAAGAGGGAAAGAATGAAAGAGTGCCGTACATCATACAGCTCTTCACAGCCTACAAAGCCGCGAATCCGAATGGTGCTCGACCTCAACACAGCAACATCAGCCCCATTCCACGCATGACGAGGGCACCCATCCATGCGGTTTCCATTCGGCGACGGGTTTCCTGGGAGGGTTTCGTGTCCTGTCGTCTGGGCGCGCGGCAGTGCCAAGGGTCCCTCAAGGGGTACACCGCGTTGCTTGCCACCTCTCCCGAAAGCCTCCTTGGCACCCGCCGGCTGCACCGCCCGTCTGACCGATTCCCAGGCGACGGGCAATGCTTATGGCTCCCAGCCTTGCCAGGGTTTTCCCTCCGTGCTTTTCCTGGCTCTCAACATTTCCCTCTAGCGGGCGCTTCATCGGCCTTCTGTTCATAAAACACTCGGCATGAGGGGCCCGGGCTACGGCGAAGCTGCTGACGTAAAAGGAGCAAGGAGGACGGGCGAAGGGGCCGGACAGGTAAAGGGTCAACCTGGGTCCGGGGCGAGCTTCAAGAAAGAAGGAGGGCCGGGAAGGAAGACTACAAGGGGGTGGCTACCGTTGAAGCCCCCTCAGTTAGTAGCTACAAAGTACAAAGTACGGGAAAGAGGGCCAGAAAGGAGGGGTAACGAGGACGGAGCAACCTGACGAATCAGAAGACGGAATTTGGTGGGGGAGGTTTTTCCAAGTTCGCTTTTCCCCGGGAAGGAATTAACATAAATTAGTCATTAACTTGGAATGGGACCATCTCCTTCAGAGACTGGCTGCGAGCCTTCCCATTCTTCGAGGAGGTGCACACCAACCTTTGGGATAACAGCCTTGCAATCATACACTGCAGATTCGCTAAAAACGCGACTCTGCTGACATTACTAGCGAATGAGTTTTCCGCACGGCATGCTCGCAAACGTGGAAGACTCACACGGACTTTATTCATACTTGTCTTAACCCATCGCATACAGGCCTGTATCTACTCGGATATCCCGCACCGAGACCTACCGTGTGATGATGACGCCACTTTGCTGCGGCTCTTGGTTGCACGTCTTTCTCCAAGTGCCACTCGCATCAGCTCATCGCGCGCCACGCAAAACACGCCCAAACTGAATTGGCGTCGGAGGTGAAGGTATCGTCACGACGACAAAGCAACGTACGAAAACAGCCCCTGTTCCAGCATGGCGACCGCCGAGCCTGGCCCTCAGTCACCCGCTGCCTCCGTTGCCGCCTCGATGCTGGATGGCAAAGCACACCTACTACTGGCGGCCAGTGGTCGGTGCCTCTCTCCCAAGCACTCTACCACGACTCTCCCGCGTCTAAACCTCATGTTGCCCTCTACGCAGGCTCTGTCGCCGCCATCAAGTTACCCCTGATCGTCAACGCACTAGCCAAGCACGCCAACCTCTCCATTCGCATCATCCTCACCAAGAACGCCGCCCGCTTCCTTGGCGGCCAGTCGCCCGAGCAACCTACCGCGACGACGCTCGCCCATATGCCCAACGTCGATGCCGTCTACCTCGGTGCTGAGGACGAGTGGGCGCAGCCGTGGAGCCGAGGCTCGGCCATCCTCCACATCGAGCTTAGACGATGTATTGGTCACCCGTTTCCCCCTTCCATGCTGCCATCTCCGTCTCCGCCAGGAGGCTCATTGATGAGTGGTGTCTTACTTTCTGCCGTTCTGTGCCTCTTTCTAGGGAGCCACCTGCTGGCCATATGCCCCCTGTCGGCGAACCTACTGGCCAAAATCACAAACGGCCTTTGCGACGACCTCCTCACAAACACCGTACGAGCCTGGGCCGCTGACGGCGCCGTAGACGGAGGGCTCCATGGTGGTAAGAAGACGATACTCGTCGCGCCCGCCATGAACACCGCCATGTGGGAGCATCCCATTACTGCCCGCCAGATGCATGTCCTGGAGCACGACTGGGGCGTCGGCATCGCCGACACTGGCTGGTTCGAGGTCTTGAGGCCGCAGGAAAAGGCGCTGGCCTGTGGCGACGTAGGTATCGGCGCCATGATGGACTGGGAGGTCATTGCCGGCGTCATAGAGACTAGGCTGGGTTTGAGCTGAGGTATGAAGAAAACAACTACACATGGTGGCGACACTGATCGACATGAGCGACACTCCGCTGTTCGACTTGCCAGCATCTCGGTCCGTACTATCAATCGCTTGGTGGTGTCGCGCAGAGAAATGCAAAGTACACATGGCTGTCGGACTACCTTGCCCCAGTCTCGCTTCTCACCTAGCACTCGTCACCTAGCACTCGATCTCGAGTATGGCCGGGCCCGCGATGGTGTTGCCGTCGCCAGCCTTGGAGGCCTTGCCATCGGCCGTGCTCAGCGTCACATAGGTTTGACCAGCAGGCCCGGCTTGGCCCTTGTTGGCGTAGTCAGCGCCGGGCACTTTGGCGGTATACTGAGGCAAACGGGTCAGAACATGCGGTGGTGGACACGCTCGAGGGACAGGAGACTCACGTCTTTGCCGTCTCGGGAAGCGTCAACAAGCACGTAGTAGACTTCCTGGCCAGAGTAGAAGACGGCATAGACCTTGAAGTCCGTGTCGAGCTTGCCGCTGGCCTTGGCCGTGGCCTGGGCGCCGCGGAAGGCGACGGCACTCTTTCCGGCGCAATACTCGGTCTCCTTGCCCGCCGGCTTCGCAGTCAGGGCCGGAAAGGGCTTGAAAGGGACCTTTGTGCCGGGAGCGAAGGCCTTGACGAAGGCGGCCGCCAGCGAGAAGACCTGGTTGAAGCCGAGGGGCGTGTCGTAGGGCGACGGGAAAGGCTTTTGCTTCTGGACCGAGCGCAAGTAGGCGGCGTGGCGCGCTTCAACCGTGAGGATCGAGCCGGCTGCCGTCAGGTAGTCTTTGTTGGCGATATGCCGCCCGGCACCAAGGTAGGCCGACACGCCGACGCCCTCGAGTACGCTAGCGAGCCCGACGAAGGAGCGGGCGTTTTGGACGGGGAAGACAAAGACAGGCTCCTTGATGGCCTTGGAGCCGAGGGCGGCGGCGAGGAAGTCGACGTGTGCCTGTTGTTGTTTTGTACGTCAGTCTTGCGGGCTGCCACGGATGCCTGGGTTGATGCCATCAAAACGGGTGTCCCTTGCCTTTTCGTCCTGGCACACCAGCTGCAGGTTTTTGTACATCTCCTTGGAGAAGCCAGCACTGGTAAAGTCCTTTTCTGTGTAGTTCTTGAGGCCGTCGACGTAGAACTTGCGCTCCAGATACTCCAGGGTCAAGGCGTAGTTGAGGATGTCATTATCCAAAATTGATGACGCCATGCCCTCTCGTCGCTCTACTGGTGTTGTGACAGCCTGTGAGCTCAGAAAGCCCAGAATAAGAGCGAGTGACAGCCGCATTGAGTCGAGGATGGTGATGCTGGTACTGCTGCTGCGGTGATCTCTAGTAGAGATGCAATTTCTCTCTTTGATTCCTTTCCCTCCAGTCGGAGCAGCTTGCCACGATTTATATGCGAGAGGAGGGACCAAGGCTCAGGCAGGAGGCGCAAGGCCTCTCTTCCTATCCCCAATCCCTAGTTGAGGACGTGGTCTGGATCGACCACATCCACGTCCTTCGCTTTTCTTGCAGAGCATATGGCAATCTTGTCGGCAAAGACCAAGACTGGGCGGCGTCATGCCGGCTTCTCACTAACGCGTCTCGCATTCAAAGAAATTGAAGTCTAAGAAACAGCGCAAGTGGCTGGATCATTCCGTCGCAGCACGAGGTGGACGGGTTTCCTTGTCCAGCGTCAAGACTTGTCGTGGCCATGAGAGGAGAAGTCAAGTCATGGATGGGGCCAATGCGCGGGAAGTCGGGGCCGTGCCTTGAAGGGTGGTGGCCCGCAATAGTGCTATAGATTCGCATCTCATCTAAGCTCGCCGGATCCCGGGCTTGTTCAGTTGCGTTCCGTTGCTCAGCTCTATGGTCTCAAGTCTTGAAGACCCAAAGGGGCAATTCCACGCTCGGATATTGGCCAAGCCGAGACACGGGCAACAGGGCGTTGGTCTTGGTTTCACCCAGACGCGTCCCTTGGCCGTGCTTCGTCGTTCAGACCGCCGAGGGCCTTTCAGACTTGAGGTCGGTCTTCGTGAGTCACAATCAGAGAGAGACCTGGCGGCGCCAGATCTGGGCCTCGACCCGAGGTTTTGTTCCGATTTTATTCATTCCATCCCTAAAGTTTTGGCCAGCTATATCTCGGATGTATGGCTTTCCGGAGCAGCGATCGCTCCAACTCGGCCACGCGCTTGACGCCCGCGAAGCCCATGGTCAGATCGAGGTCGGCCAGCAGCCCAGCCAGTACGGCCTGCGCGCCAGCCTCGCCACCGATGCCGAGGCCGTAGACGACCGGCCGACCGACAAAGACGGCCTTTGCACCGAGAGCCAGTGCCTTGACTACGTCGGCCCCTGTACGGATGCCCGAGTCGAACAGGACGGTCATCTCGCGGCCGACGGCGTCGACGATGTCGGGCAGAACGTCGAGCGAGGCCACTGTGCCGTCGAGCTGCCTGCCACCATGGTTGCTGACGACGATGCCGTCCATGCCGTGCTTGCACGCAAGCTTGGCGTCCTCGACGCTCAAGATGCCTTTGAGGACGATGGGGCCGTGCCAGTGCTCACGCAGAAACTGGAGCTGCTCCCAGCTGCGACTGATGCCGGGGAAGCATTCTGCAATCCACTTTGCAGCCGCGACAGTCTTGTCGCTTTCGGGGGTGCTTCCGTCGTGCTCTCGCGCAAGCTTGGCCCTGAAGGCGGCATCCTGGAAGCCGACGTCATTACCTTGGCCGAGGAGGAAGGGCATGTTGGCCGTGTCAATGTCTCGCGGCCGCCAGGCCAGGGTCCACGTGTCAAGTGTGACGACGAGCGTGCCATAGCCGCCTGCCTCGGCACG
>KB854060.1:18137-35899 GCA_000372705.1 Cerataphis brasiliensis yeast-like symbiont
ACGGCAAGGCAGGCCATATTGCCCGCAACTGATCCAAGCGTGCTAACAAAGAGGTTTCGAAGAAAAGACGAGCTTCTAAGTCAAAGAAGAAGAAAGAAAGAGTTGTGGAAGTTTTGGGCTTGAGTGAAGAGAGTGACTCTATGTCAGAGTTGGAAAATGAGTCGCCCCTGGCATAAACTGCCATTACGAACAGAAGTAGGCAGAGGCAGAATGGGAAGAGCAGGCTAACCAGATGGACTGCGAGGCTTTCTACATTAATCTTGGAATTAATCTAGAGTATTTCACTATCGTTCTTATTGATAGCAGATGCCTCTACCCCAATATGGTCAACAAAGCTCTTGTCCAAAAGCTGCGCTTGACGTTTATTCTTCTCCGCCTCCGAGCCTTCCAGCAGGTCAACTCCTATGCCCCGGATGCGATTCGAGCCGTAACATACTGCGATATCGACGTTGAAGGCTACAGTAAGCGATAGGCTTTTTTCTATGTGGTCTAGAGTTAAGACGACTCCCTTATCCTTAGAAAGGCATGGTGCTACATATATGACTATAAGACTCTCGCAATTAGCTTCACTTCGGCACCTATAATCCATGGGTAAAAAGACGAAATCCTAGTTCCTTTGAATACATAGATCCCTCGTGATACTCCAGTTCTGTCTTCGCTGGACTTGTCAAGAGAGCACGCCATACGCACGGTGCTACCCGAGCCTTTGCACATACATCGAGATAGCTCTTGCACCAAAAGAGAAGTTGGACTACGCTGAAAAGCTGCCCAGCGGGGTCATGAGTTTCTACCTATTTTTGACGGGAAAGACGCAGAATGCTTACCCTCTTTTCGTAAAAGGATTGATCATATGATCCCTTTTGCCAAAAACGATACGGGTAAAGATCCTGATGTTTCTTTTGGGCCGCTTTTTATAGCATATCGCGAGAGGAACTAATCGTATGACGAATAACTCTCACTGGTCTTGTCGATGAAGAATCCATCCGTGCAAGCAGCTCGCCCGCTAGTGCCTCTGTTCTCTATGTGCATAAGCCCAGTGAAAGCCTTCGATTCTGTGTGAACTACCATGGGTTGAACGCTTTGACTAAGAAAGACCGATGCCCATTGCTATTGACTAACGAGACTCTTCGTTCTCTTTGGAAGACTACATGGTCAACTAAGTTAGATATCAATGCCGCTTTCCATAAGATCCGGGTAGTCGAGTATAAAGAATGGGAAACAGCTTTCCGTACAGGCTACGAGCTATTTGAGTGGATCGTGATCCTCCTTGGATTGACGAGCGCCCCTGCGACATTCCAGCAGTATAATTTTCTTGATGATTTCTGCTCCGTGTACATTGATAACGTGTTGATCGACTCCAACGTCTTGTTAAAAAACCACCGTGAGAAGGTCTGGAAGATGCTTGCCCGGCTGCGTAAAACTCTGGGCTTTGCGCCTTCGTTAGTCTCCGAGGTATAGGAAGCGCTAAAAACCCCGGCACTGCCTTTTCTCGTTATAAGTGAGGCTGTGCCTAGGCTCCATAACCAGTTTTGGTCTCCTTAATTTCCTCCTGCTCAGGGCGGATGTACCAAAGTCTTATCCGCCCTCCCCCAAGGGATTCCTAGGAAGAGCAAATAACGCGGAGGCATGCGCTAAACCGCGTCCCCTAGGTCTGCCGTTTATCTTACAAGTTAGCATATAGTCAGCGGACACAAAGGTAACCTGTTAGTCATCCCGACTTGGATACTCAATTTTCTTATGACTACATGAGAGACTCACATGCGACTGAGAACTTTTCTTTGCAGAGTCCGCCTAACATCACCAGTGAAGAGCAAAGCAAAGACGGAGACCATTAAGCAAGGTAGGTTTTTGGCTTGGCCAGGGACTATGATATAATAAGCCCTTAGCTAGATCTTTGGAATGTCAAGCATCACCGATTTAGACCTTGACTTTGGTTTTTCTACTTTGTACTTCGTACATTCTGTAGAGAAGAGGCTACGAGATTATCCGTAGTAGTCCGAAACTCACAAGTACCAGCCACCCAAAAGCCTCATTCCAAGAGTCTAACTAATCGTTATAATCAGGCCATCGTTGTAGGGCTCATCGTCTTAGCCTTGTTTTACTGCGAGTGTAAAGAGGACGTATTGGGGCAGGGGTCATAACCACTGCGCTACACCTTAAGGGGTCGGACACGGTTCCCTAGTTGTGCATTGATCACCGGTACCTTAACATGGCCTCCCTTGGTGCATGAAGCTTGGATCACGAAACTTCTGTTTTGACGATGCATCCCACATCTCCCCTAGAAGCTCGGGTTTCTAGCCCGTACCTATATCCATCGTATATGTAGATGCGGACCTGGCCCGGCCCCTAGGGCTAGGATAACTGTATGTACCTATCATATTGATGATCCGTTCACTGTGCTCGAGAGTGAGATATTAACAAGTCAAGAGTAGATAAGAGTAAGTCGGAGCTTAATAATGAAGACTACTTCATCATTTCATAATACGTCTGGCCGACGATAGTATGTCTTAAGGTTCTAAATTGAAAGCTGTGGAGAGAGAGAGAGGCTATCTACCTGATTAGGAGGCGAGCTATGAGAGGCTTACAAGGTTGGGAATACCTCCAAACCATGGCCAAAGACTGTTTCCATCCATTCAGCTGAACAGAAGAAATCAAGAATTACCTGCCTAAAAATTCCTCCATTAAATACCCATTCCAATCTTTGAACATAATTTTTGCACCAACCGCAAGGCCCTGCTCCGTCACATTTTCATATAGGCATCAGCTCGTAGCATAACCTCCTCCGTTTCTTTCAAAATCCCACCGTACGTCTAAGGATACAGTGGAAAAGATCTAGGTGGCGATGAATGATGCTACTAGGGCGGTCCTGCCGGTCTACTGCCCCTCCCGACGCGCCATGCTACTCGGTGAGACTGGCTGGGGGGCCCACACAAGCCTTGTTCGATCGAGCGTTTGACCGGCTGGCAGTCCGAGTGGCCGAGGCGGACGACGTTCAACCGCTTCGGCGCCGATAGAGCAAGGTCCGCATGCTCTTGGCTCATCACCGAATCGACCCATAGCTGGCCGACTGGACCCTCCAGGCTGATAACAGGCGCGGCTAGCCATCAGAGCAGTCAGCCGCGCAGCTGGCCTAGACGCGTTCCTCAGATGGCTGGACAGAGTCATCCCAATCGACCTCATGGTCATCTCCGATGGTGTCAAAGACTCCGAGGGTCGGGTAGGAGCTGGCAGATGTGGCAGGGGGGGGACAGGCCCCTCGTAGGAGTTGAAAGAGGAGGAAGGGCAGGCTGTTTCCTGGGTTCCTTGACATTTTCAAGAGCCTAGGGGGCGATAGAGAAGCCAGATATAAGACATCCCACACCATATCCTTGACAGCAGCCTGGGTTTATGTCATGCAGCTTCACGCGCGGGCGCAACGGCTAGGTAGCTGCGTTGCGCCTCGATTTTCCTGGCGTCTCCCTGCGTAGCTTCTGCTCGGGGCCCAGCAGATTCTTCCGCCTGGAACTGTCGTCATGCAGGCAAAGCTTCTGCCATGATTGCCATCATTTCGGGGTCAAGAGACATTGGTGCCCAGCCTGCTTGATGCTTGTTTCTGTGAGTGGTGGCCAGAAGACTTCCTCCATTTCCACATCCACTGTCCGCTTCGCTTAAGCCATGATGATGCTTGCCTGAGGATTACTCCTCGTTGCTTTGATTGTTTTATTCCTGCTTTTCGTCCGAAGATGAAACTTTGTAAAAATATTTCGAGCGAGACAGCGATAAAAAGTTGATGCCCTTAGACGAGACCTGGTATGTCACGAATAAATAAGGAAAATAGACAAATGTGAGAGGCTCACCATGTTGGGATTTTTTTTTTATCCTGCAAAACAAAACAGCACAAGGACTACCTGCCCAAGCATCCTTCCATTAAATACCCATTTCAATATATCAAATCAAATTTGTATGAGCCTTTCGCATAAGGTCCCGTCCCGTCGCATGGCCGTATAAGCATCAACCCGGCCGAAGGCACCGCTCCGCCGCATGCTCATACAGGCGTCAGCCCGTAAAAAATAAGTATTGAAAGGGTATCAAAGAATTACCTTCATGTGTAAGATAAACAACATCATGACCCGTACGTGTCATGAAAGTTCCGTCCTGATAGCAATTTGTGAAGGGGGCACGGGCAAGAGGGAACAGAAATGGTGGTTTTTGGTAAAGGCCGAGTCTTCACGATTTATGGATCATTACAACAACAGATTACTTTGACGCCGTCCCACGGCTTTTTTAAAATGGACGTGAATATGAATCATCTCTGCCGCAGTTTTGTATCCCTATGCTACCGACGCATCAGCTTCTGGCTCGGTTTCGACAGCTGCTCAAACTAATCTAAGATGAAAAAGTATATGTGCTTTCACAATCCGGGTATCGCATAAAAAATATCTTTCAATAACGCCAAAAAGGGCTAATATCAAGTATTGAGATGAGTAACGCGTGCGCAATCGAGGCCATCAAACTTGAATCAGTGAACTCCGCTGTATCACTGGTATCTTATTTCGCCGAAATTCTGATTCATTCCAGTGTCGCCAAAATTCTTTCCAGAGCCACTGACGTAGCTCCCGTCATCGCCCTCGTCGTAATCGCTTGCGTCGAAAGACGATCTACCACTCAAGTCGTCATCCATGGCGCCGGCGGCGTCTGTTTGCGACCAATTCATTTGCGCCAACGCAGGATATTGAGCCAGTAGCGCAGCAGGTAGCATATGATCATCCCCAGCATCCATAGGATATCCTGTCGGTTCGTGCATGGCCATGGGTTGCGTTGCTCCAAAGTTCTGGGCTATGTTTTGCTGCATGTGCTGCTCCTGCCACTGACGCTGCCTTTCTAGTAATTCTTCGTCAAGGAGAGGCTTGATGCAGATGCGGCCTGCCTCGGATCGAAAATGACGTCCAAGTGCATCGGCGCGAGCAAATCGGCGGCCGCAGCCCCATTGGCCGCTTGCCTTCAACTCACCCCTACATACAAACTTCTTCTCGCCCGAATGTAAACCTTCGTGCCTCTTCCGGTCATGCTGTCGTGCAAAAGCTTTACCGCAGACGGTGCAGACGAAAGGCCGTTCGTCAGTGTGCGTTCTCAGGTGCGAGCGCAGATTGTAGGCTCTAGTAAACCGCTTGGGACACAATGTACATTGGAAAGTGGCCGGGTGTTTCTGCACTCGCTTTGCGGTGCGGGCATCATGGCTGTTTTGATATTCGGGGTCTGCTAGGCGGAGGGCGATTACGTTATTCGGCACTGCTGAGGTAGACTGCCTTCGTCGCTGTGACGATAGGGCTGCTTGCCTATCTAGAGGCGATAGTGAGCGCGGGGAATCTGATTTTGACAAAGAATCAGGTGCAGCAGATGGTGAAAGTCGATTGGCGCTGCTTGGTCGCGTAAATCCACTACCGCCTGGGTGGAAAGGATCGGTCACAGAACGGGGTCGCGACTTGGGCCGGCCTAGAAATTGCGTGAGTCATGAAATTTGAAACAACCAGGGTCAGAGGTAGCAATCAGCACCACGTACCGCGATCTGGCGGCGTTAAGGAATCCTGGTCCATATGGGACTTGGCCAGCTCGAAAGAGTTACTGGGCTTGTTAGGAGCGAAGTCGATATTAATGGCTGGGGGCGCCAACTTTGAGACGTCGGCTCCGCCGGAAGATGGCATGGAGGGAAACGCCTCGCTAGTGAGCTGAAGGCTGAGGAAGGATCCAAAGCCGGTGTCAGAAGACGTCAGGCCGTAAGCAGCGCTATCCATTTCAGGTGTTTGAGGTTGGATACGAGGGCTGATGGCGGGGCTGTGCGAAGGGCTTCTACCGTGTTGAGCGCGGTTCGTGTCTGCGATGCTAAAGTTGCTTATGCTCAAAACTTCCTGGTACAGGTTACCGTCGGATGGTCTCTGCAAAGGAGAATGGCCGCTGTGGTCGTCGAAATTATCGGAGCTGGCGAGGTTTGGAGAAGGAGCAACAGACGAAACATCCGAGTACTCGGACGGGCTTCGACGATGGCCCTGAAACTGGGGTTGAGACCAATCACCCAGGTGATTATGGACGAAAGCAGCATCAGGACCGAGGGAAACTTTCGAGTGACAACCGGGTAGCGATGAGAACTGATGCTGGCTGAAGGCAGGCGATTTTTGAGCAGAACCAGGCCGATGTCCATCTGGTTGGAGTAAATTCGGCGGAGTCGGGGAATGCGGTCCTACGGGGGAGGCCAAAGTGCCGAGATCACCTGAACTCAGCCTTGAAGACTCGAAAAGGGGTGCGCTTAGTTGGTCAACCTGGCCTGCCGAGGAAGGGAATAAGGAAAAATCGCCACCATGTAAATTCGAAGACAAATAATCTGTGCTGGGCTGAGACTGGTGTTGCGAGACGAATGCGACATCAGTTTTCGTGGACGAAGAGGGATCGTGACAATAAGAGCTAATATGCGAATCAAAAGCTGAGTCAGAGACGTTTGGATCTAGGTATGGCTGCTGTCGCGGGGGATTCGCATTGATGAAGTCGGAAGCAAAGGGCTCGTGATGCTCTTGTTGATTCTGATTCACTTGCTGCGCTTGGTCTAAACCCAGTCCGGGCCCAGCGTCCGAGCAGTAGTTTCCGGGGGAAGGTGGGTGAGGGTCATGTTGCTTGATATCGAGTTTGTTTTGGGCGGCCGAGGACGAAGGCGGTCGGCCGTGGTTGGCTTGTTGATCCATTTTTTTAGTCTCTAGAAGCTGGGAGATAGGGCAACTGCTCCGTTGGCCGAAGGTAAAAATTGTAAATAATGGCGCAAATTAGGTGATACCGAGCGCTGCGGAGAGGGGAAGGGAGGGTCTCTGGGGAGGGGAAGGAGCAGCTAAAGTCAGCACGCCTGTCTCCAAGACGCTCTGTGGATATGAAGAAGCGAGCTGAGTACGGCGTGCTTGTATTGTGATGGGTTGCAACGTTGCTACGTGCTCCGATAAGCCGGTCCTGCAGACGGGGGAGAAGCAAGGCTGACGAACAGCAGGTAAAAGAAGGTGAAACTATTGATTTGATCTGAGGGGCGTACTCGTTTAGTATGGTTTTGACTTGGGCCCTCGCGGGGCAGTAGCCAGTAGCAATGCCTAGTGTTAGAGATCGGCTCAGTACGAAGTACAAAAAAAACTTCACCGTAGGGCAGGGTCGAGGTTTAAGAGTGTTTTGTTGGCGTCGGAGTTAAAAGTGTGGTAGGGCTGGATGTGCGGACGGGATGTTACTGCTTATTGTGTGACGTGAGTCAGAAAGGGGGTAAAGGATCCTTATCCAAAAGGGACTTATGACGTGATGCATGAGCTTCCAAGTTTATTATGGAAAAGAAATTCGATTAATTTGTTTGCTTATTCAGCCGACAAGTATTGTAAAAATTTAGCTTACTAGGCAACATTGAGTTTGATTCGCTACATAGGTTTATTTTTACTTTGGATAATAGCAAAAAAAACTTGCAGAGCATGGGCAGCCATTACTAATATAGAGTAATCATATTTAATACCGGATATTTTCCTATTCGTTCCATGCTATAGCTTTGAGCTAAAATCCGTAGCCACGATTCTCAGGCACATTTCCGCCCACTTATTTTCTATGTAGTGAGTTGGCACGTATTTTTCGGCGAATTTAAAATAACCCATAACATGTATATTTACTTAATTACTCTTTTACGAGAAAGGAGCGCAAATCCCCTATACCCTAGTCCAAAATCAACTTTCAATACTTGGATCTTGTGAAGGGAACGTCATCACTTATGCCGTATTCAGGAATACACGACTTGAAACATATTTGCGCTACATTCTCTTCAACGTCCTCTTCTCCCAAACCAACAAAACACATTGTCTGAGCGGCGCTCATTTCTCCGTCAGGGAGCATTATTCGTCAACCACGTCCTGACTTTTAAATCCATCATTTTCTTGCTAAATTTCATCAGTTTACGTGTCCAGATCGCTCCTGCAACCGCCGTGACTGCTGTCCTTCGCGATGCCTCCTTCGGTCAAGCCGTCCCATGTCAGTCGACGCAAAAACATTCATTCTGATGCTATTAACTCACCCTCCGATCATCAATCGAAACGTCGCAAAAGAGCACATTCTCCAGATGAAGTTGACGAGCCTGTCGAATCTAGCGACGACTACGTTGTCTCTCAAGTCACCCAACATCTGAAAACTCAACCTGCTCAGGCTACCAAGGATCACGCCAATATCATTCATGAGACGAATCGAAACGGAGTCAAAGCCTATGCCAAAGTGGCTGCTCATGATTGGACATTCTACATCACCAAACTCTCTGTTAACATTGGTCGTGCTCCGGAAACAACCACAACCGACCATGATCTCGTCGAAGAGACACATATACACATTGACCTCGGTCCTAGCAAGATGGTATCGCGAGATCACGCCTCTATCTCATTCGACCCTAAGGATGAGAAATGGTTGTTCCAAGTCAAGGGGCGCAATGGCGCCAAGCTTGATGGTCAGGTCTTGAGACCCCACGCTTCACGCTATCTCACCAGCGGTCAGGTGATAGAAATAGGCAACGTTGAGATGATTTTCGTCCTGCCATCCGAAATAAGTCCACTTTATGTTCACTCCATGTTTCTTAGGCGCTGCAACTTGGACCCAGCCTTGTCTTTCCAACATTCAGCCTTTCGTCGACAAACTGTGGCCCCGATACCGCCTCACTATACCCGGCCAGGCACTCCAACTTCCGCCCAGCGCAACGCGTATTCGTCAGGAACCAAATTTTCCGCTGGCACCAACGCTTCTTTGAAAGAAACAAACTGTGCCGACTTGAGCCATGATGAAAATAAACACATCAAACCACAATATAGTTATGCTCAAATGATTACCCAAGCTATCATCAATGCCCCTGACCGAAAGCTTAATTTGAATAGCATCTATACCTTCATTATGGAAAACTATTCATATTATCGCCACCAGCAGGCGGCAGGTTGGCAGGTCCGTAATCGTGTATCTGAATGCGCCGCTTTTGCTAATACAAAAAGCATTTAACTCAGAATTCCATCAGGCATAATCTGTCTCTCAACAAGTCTTTCGAAAAGGTGGCCCGGTCGAATGATGAACTTGGTAAGGGTATGAAGTGGCAAATTGTACCAGAGGCTCGGGATGACATGGTACGGAATGCGTATAAACTTGGGCGCGGCGGTCATCGAGGCTCTTCAACCCCAACATCACCAAGCCATTTCAACTGCATCTCACACGACCCGCGGGACGTTACTCTTCCATCTCCCCGAAGGCAGCATGGCTCACCGTTGGCTTCTTTGCCACTGGTTTCCTTGTCGTCTCGTCTACCGCTGCAAGATGCTCGGTCGTCGCCTGAACGCGACTGCGACAGAGGGGAAAGCCGAACAACAGTGTTAACTGTTGATGGTAGCCCGTTCCCCCGTCATGAAAAGAGAAATTTCTCTGCCGATCGCGATTCGTCGATGTCAAACTTCAACACCCAATCACCCACACTTACTTCATCCTACCTGCAAGAGGATGGCTTGTCCTTGGTAACGCCAGCGCCACCACGAATCCATCCTAAATTGGTCCCTCCAAGCACGGCGCAGAGGCCAAGCCAACATATGCCCACTAGTTCGCCGGCACCATTCTGGAAGTATGCTGAGATTGGCAGCACGCCCTTAAGGCCATCTGCCCAATACGAGATGAGTCCGTCCAAGGTAGCCGGCAGGGTACATTCTGAAAGTAGCAGTCGTTGTGGAGATTGCAAATCGCTCCCGAGCAGTCCGTCGAGATCACACAAACATGAGACCTCAATTGAGCGCACCTCTGCCGAGGACACAAACGAGGACCAAGGCATTGATTTGACCAAGTTGGTAACCCTCTGATCCACTCAACATTTCCCCACCCACAACTATAGAAGAGTCTTGACAACTAATCAACCTTGATTATTAGGGGGTTTCAAACCATAAGCTCATATCACGCCCCTGTCAGCAGGGGTATTTGTATAGCAAGCGCGCTTCAAGGTAGCTAATTTCGCTTTTCTCGCATTTGGTCATTATTGGCCTATTTGTACTGTTTCGCCAGCGGGAAAGTAGCCTTTCAATTGAATTGAATGGTGTTGTCCTCGTCCATCGTATCGTCAATCACATTACATGGCAATCGAATAGCATCATGCTGTCCCGTGTTGAGACCGCGAACAATGATTAAGGCCTTGAGAGACTCCAATGTAAAATTTCCAGCAAGATCAATGGGACAGGCAGCAACCTTTTTGACCCCAGATATGATATGATACACTCAACTCGGGCCTTTTGATAGGACAAACGACCGAAACGATAGGAATCTTTGCAGATTGCTGTAAATGTGCCCCAATTCCCAGTCAGTTCATACCAACTTTCCTCCCGTTAGTCAACAATCTGGGAATAATGGGGAGTCACAAGCCACATGCGCAACAGAAGGTAGGTGAGACTGCCGCAAGTACAGAAATTCTCAGCCACTGGCTCATTCATAGGGAAACTTGCCAATGATTTTTACGTTATGCGTTCACCCCTACGTCGGAGAGTGCTGGGGTTGTTACGATTACTTCGTTTCTTTGTCTGCTTCAGTTTGTCGTCTCCGTCTTCAATGAACTTGATCAGCTCGTCGATACTGCGAGAGTCGATTTGGGACGTTGCCGTGATTCCTTGTGAATGCCCAGCAGCTGGCATTTGAGAGGGGACATTTGCTGCCCGTAGGTAGATACCGGATCGGATGCGATGGGCCTGGGCATCTTTGGCGTGCCTAGCGATGGTAACAGCATTTTGGGTGAGCTTCTCGAGCCAGCACTCAGCCTCCTTGGTGTTCTTATCCTCAGGACCAAGCTCATTAAGAAAAATGCTATATGACTCGCGCATTCGATTGACCGCGCCTTTGGGGTCGTGGTCTAGCGCTAGGGCTTGAGCTAGCTGGAAGAGTAGCGTCGCCGAGTTCACTGACTGCTTTCCGAAAATTGATTCGCAAACATGGAGCGACTCCTCAAACCAGAGTCTGGATTGATGGTACTCCTTGAGGTGTTGTAACATGACAGCTGCATTATTGATGGTGGTGATGGAATCGGGGTGGCCGGGTCCATAAATTATTTTCCACAGGGTCAGGGCGTGCTTGGAAGCCGCAAGTGCGCTATGACTGTCCCCGACCTGGTGAAGAAACAGGCTGAGATTCAAGTAGTTGAGTAATGTCTCGGCCGAATCGACGCCAACAGTTCGTTCCGCGACAATGATGGCCTTCTTTGCTAGTTCAACAGCTGCCTCCTTATCGTCGAGCTGATAATAAAGCATCGAAAGCGTGTTATATAGCCGAGCCACTTCTGGGTGTAGGATCCCGTAAATCTGCTCATGTATTGACAGTGACTCCAGAAGGAGTTCCTGGCCCAACTTTCTTTGATTTTGAACAATGGAGAGGCGGCCCGCCTCAAGTGCCTCTTCAGCAAGCACACTTCGAGGGCTTGAATTCTTCACCACGGGGACCACATCGACGATGTCATCAGGACAGAAAGTGCAATGATTAGTCGCAGACGTTGTCGACGATTGTGAGCTGTTGAGCGCATTCTTCTTCGTCCTCCGAACCTCCCCGTTTGTTTGCCGATTCTTCTGGGTCTTTTCTAGTTCAAGAACCGGTCGGGCGTCAGGGTTGTACGTCGGACAATCTGTCCCATCAAATTGGTACTCTTGGGCTTGGATTTGCAGGCCGAGTCTCAGACAAACCTCTCGCAATAGCTGCCTGGAGCGAATTTTTCGGAACCATGATGCTTCAAGTACAACCCTGAAACGGCGTTTAACTTCCCTTTCAATGTCCAACAACAGGTTCTGCGGTTCTACATGCTGAAATGACAAGTTTGCGTCGTGGTACAAGTCTCGCATTGACGAGTCAATTTCGGCCTTGGGCTTGCTGTTTAAGCCATGACCAAGAAGACAATTTAGCAGATGAGAGATACAGGCAGAAATGATGGGAATCGGGACTGAGCGAAGATACACGGCTGCAACATGTTTGAAGGCACGTGTGATCATGTCCAGCACACATATCTCGCGAAGGCAAGCCAGCCGTTTATCGGTTGCAAGCGTTGCTAACATCCCAATGTACCTGACATTGATGCCTCGTTTGTGCAGAAGGCGGCCGAGTGATTGTCCATCTATGGGAAAGCTGATGTCCGATTCTGACAACTGATGCAGAAGGTTTGGTATGACGTGATCGCGCAGATACTTGCAAGCCTCGCGGACTTCTATTTCGTCGTTTTTCCATTCGGCCTTGTCCTCTTCAGTTTGCGGGAGCTGTCCGCTGAACGCGTCGGGGTTGAGTGCGAACTTGAAGTCAGAAATATCGGGTGGATTTTTGTTGGATGCCAGAGACTCCACATTCGCCTCGCTGCTTTCCGCGGTCATGTTTGCTGTGTCGTGGTCGTCCGTCCTCCCTTGAGCGGCCAGCTCGTTGTCCATCCACTGCCTCATTCGAAATCGTGAAAATGACTCCACCAGCTCGGGTCGTAGAATAGTCATACGATGAGGGTAATTTGTGGAATCATCCTCGCTCATGCTCAGTTCAGACTCCTCGAGCCAAATAATGTCAAAAGGGGTAATTCTGTATAGGTCCAAAACGTATTTGCGTCCGTCGGTCCCCATCAAACCCTTTGTTTCAACACTAGACTCGAGTTCAAACCTTTTTCCATTCTTGTCCCAGACCGGATGTTTCTTAATATTGAGAGCTTTTGACAACATCGAGAATACGGTAGCAAAGCGCTCATCAGCCGCAACGACATCCTTTCCATCTACGGCGCCATAGTCGATCTGATTTTCTCCTGGTTCACGTTGTTTGAATATGCCCGGAACGATACTTTGACCAACAATTCGCCTACCAAGGTAGTCGACAACAACCGTTGCAGGCGCAAAGAGGCCATCAATGTCGAGCTGATTTACCAGTCTCACACCGCTCACGTCTTTACCCGTCGCGACTCGCGCGGCCTCGTCACCGCCCTCTGAAGTGAAGGTACCCACACCATCAGCACCGACAGAGAAGAAGATGTTGTTATAAACGAATATTTGGGCTTTCTTGCGTTCCATCGGGTTGAGAGGGGCAATTTCCCCACGCACAACCATGACGGCTCCTTTGGTAGCTGCCTCGTTGTAGTCCGCAAGCAACTTTGATATGAGGCGCTCGCGAAATAGCTTGTCCTGTACGGTTTCTTTGGGGAGCTCTTTGGCCGATTGGAACTCCTCATTCCAGTCTCGCAATGTATCTAGGTTCTCAACGCCAGATAATAAGTACGTCTCTTGAGGGCGCGCAGCATCTGGGAGGTGGCGATGTAGGGCGGAATTGAGTGACGGTACGGCCCATGGGGCAGCAGGTGCCGCGTTGGTTATTTGAAATGTGGCTAGGGGATCGACTTGTTTATTATGCTCCAGTAGTTGCGCAAAAGTTTCGGAGAAAGACGGTGACAGTAGGTAGAGCAGTCCTAGTAAAGAGTGGCAACTGTGGTTCTTTGGTCCAAGTCGAGGAAGTGGATCGAATTTCGCATTCGAAGATTTATTAACGTAAAATCCGGAAACATGCGAGGTAATTTGGAACTGCTCGCCCTCGTTGGATGTAATGGTGATATAGAGCAAGTGACCACGCTGCCTGAAGTAACAGGGAGGTGGATTCCAAGATGACAGCGCTATCGTCTTCACCGTCTTGGGAAGGGGGTTGCCGGTATCGGGAAGGATGCTTGTCAGAGGTGGTACCACTTTGAAGTCGTACTCTCTGACGGGGAGCTTCTTGGCGTCATTATTTCTGGCTCGCGAATCAATTGACAGGGTCTCGAAAAGCGAATATCCAGGAGAGAAACCATAGGTTAAATCCCTCCGAGTTCCAGCAGCGCCTATCAGTTCTCGGATTCTGATAAGGTGAATGCGGGCCTCCCTCTCCGTATATGGATCTCGAACTAAGTGAAACTCGGGATTTTTCACTAGATTGGGGATTTCGGAGATTGAAACGAAATCGTTCACCTTCCGCCCTTTGTACTCGAGGTGGAAGCAAGTGTGTTGAAAAGCGGCGGGGAACTCAATGATGGACTGTCGAATCTCATGGACTTGCTCCTGCGAAGATACCTGGGCAAACTTGTCAGGAAAGTCTCATTCAAATACTTTGAGAGAGTATCTAACCATAATTTGTATTTTTGGAGTCTCATGGTCGGGAAGAATAACTGTGAGGTTAACTATAGCTTTACTGACATCAGAGTTAAATCAGTTTAGCTTCATGAAAGCGAGCTTACAATCAGGTCCTGCGTCCAATGTATTTTTCTCGGCCCCGGCCAAGCCGGCCGTGATGCTATCGTTGTCTTGCGTACAGTTGCGTAAGTAATAATCTGCCTGACAAAACCGTCTCGAGATACATTTGCGCTAAGGGGAGATTTCTAAAGCCTTTCTAAAGGACGGGGCGAGATAATTACCTGAGTGATGCGGCATCAAAGTAGATGCCTCGGCCTGTGATTCAATGACCATTTTTCAAGCCAGAGCGCGATTGTGTATAGTATACATAAACAAAAAGCGGGACAATATAGAGAACAACTGGCACTGGCTATAACGCAGATGCCGATGGTATCTAGGCAGCGGAAGTGCAGAGATAGGTGAAAAAGATCCGATTGAAATACCAGCTCAGATTTTCATGATAACGTTGATGAGGATCTAAAATTCTTTTTGTTCTACACTTTTCTTTTGTCAAGCGGCCCCCACCCCACATCGCCATATTGTTAGCTGCCTACGCGGAATGCGCAGTACTTGGGAGCACGTGACCCATACCGAAATAATGGATGGGCCTCAGAGCAAAGCTTCTGGTTACCAATAATACAATTTTCAGCCTTTCATGGGTGTTAAATTTCGATAGGGTCATCAGTGTTCTGAGGACTTACCGGGCTACACTAATCGTACATCGCCAATCTGCCGAGTCAACTTGCCATTCCACCTCAACACATATCCTACCCTACAGCATATCTCCTTCGCATAACTAACTTGAACGAATTCTCTCCTTCGCATAGTCAACATTAACGAGGACTGTTACAACATAACCATGTCGACGGTCAGATGGTTCCGGCCCGGCAAAAGCTCCTTTCCTTGGTCATCGCTAAAGCCAGGAGCAAAACAAAAGAACCGCACACAAAAGCAGGCGAAGATACATCAGTAAGCGGGAACCAGCGCGTGATAACGCGCTCTAGAGCTAAAGTGACCGCGGAGGGATAGAAAGCCCTTTCCAAAGCCAAGGCGCCGGAGCATCGTGTCATGCCAACCCCTTCGCCCGTAGTTGCTTCAGCAGAGAAAGAGATACGCGTGCCGCGTCCTATTCAGCTCGCCGTTTCCAAACGCGCCACTATCACTCGCGTCGCCTCTAGACCTCCCCAAGTGCCTCGACAGCCGCCCCCTACAGCCTGTCGAGGTAATTCGTAGCCCACCTGTGCATGAGAACATGTCGCTCGTAGAAGCACTCCCTATATGGCAGAAAGATTTGTTCACAGTTTGCCCCGGCTCCTAAAACGCCGTCGCCGATGTGCGCCCATCGCTGCGGCCCTCACCTCTTGTCTTTTCCAGGCTGTGCTGCCCGGCCCCGAAGTGATCTCGGAGCCGTTGTCCGCCCGTACAACGACAGGCTTCCGGTAATAAGACTGGCTGGCCGTAAGGACCGGGATGCCAACTTCGCGATAGGGTAGAACAGGTCTCTGACCTCAAGGAGGCCCACGAGGTCGTCCAGTGGCATCTCCATGGATGCGCCAACGGTGGCACGAGTTGCACTTCCTTGGCCTGCGCTCACAGATAGGGAAGCATTCCGGGCAGGCTGCCAGGCTTCCTCTTCGGCTCCAGGTCCAGAGGAGATCGCTGCAGCTTGGCTCTAACAGGCCTGGTTTGATGTCCGAGGGGCTTTCGACGGCACAGAGTGTCGTCTCTGCTATTGGGCAAGGAGTCAGGGCTGGCCTCCAAACGTGGTTCAGTGGGTCGCCTCCATCATGAACCAACGCGAGGCGGTCATGCAGCTAGACGGCTTCTCTTCTTCGTCGCCCTTGAAAATTCGCAGTGGTTTGCTGCAAGGCTTTCCGGTCTCACTCATTCCCTTCCTCTTGGCCATAAAGGGGATGTCTTTTGGCTGTCAAGAAAGTGTTTCAGCTATGCAGATGCCGTCACTGAATCAATGCCGAGATGATACAGGAAATGAGCTGACACAGCGTTCAACAAATTAAAAAGATGGGAAAGAAAAAACTTCTCCAGCACCGTAAATAAACTTGTTGGAATATTAAGGTGTAATGAATGGCCTCGAGAACTTGACAAGATGGGATAGGAGCTTGCTCCTGCCACATACGTGTATAAAGAGCCTGTCGACTTGGACAACTGGGGGGGCGCTAACAAAGTATAAAGCCCTGGAAAGTCCGTGTCAAGTCTTCTTGACTCGATTCATCCAGGTCTTTGCGTCGCGCACGCCATCGTGGGCTCTCCGAAAGAGGAGTCTTTCCCACTCATCCAAGCCGCGGAGGAAGTCGTGGTGGCGATGAGGTCCAGCTGCGTCATCAACCTTGCGGGCGTGCAAGGCGACGTCTTTCGCGCGGCGGACAAAGGCGGTGCGTAAAACGGCGGCGAGAGCGCGCTCGTCGAAGAGATCGAAGATGCGAACGCCGACGGCGTAGAAGTAGGCGCTCTGGTCGCGCAGGGCGACGGTGCGCGCGTCCGCCTTGAGCGCGGCCACCACCTGATCGCCCAGGCAGGGCGGCAGGCTGAGCGTCAGCGGCGCGCGGCCGCCGCCCGCATAATCGGTGTCCTCGTCGTCGGCAGTGGTTCCGGTCGATGGCAGCGCGAGCATCTCGGCGAGCCACAGCGGGAGCGAGAGCGCCGTGCCGGGCTTGAGACCGGTGGACGACGAAGGGTCTAGGTGGGCGAGGTAGGGCGCATCCAACTCGAACAGGCAGGGGACTTTCTGCGCGGGCTCGCGGCCTAGGGGTCAGCCAGGCTGAAAAAGAAGCCAGATAAAAAGAGACAGTTCATGAGTAAAAATTGACAGACGTAGATGGATGCACCGGTGCCATCTCGGCTCGGTTTGTCACCGTTTCTTTCGTCCACCGCTTCTCAAACCAAGGGCGGTAATCGTCAAGGAAAGGGAGGGGCAATGAATCACCTCTGCATCCGTGAGAATGGCATCGACATCATAGTACGACATGGGGTGTTGCCGTCCGTCTCTTTCCGCCGCGACTTGATGTCATCGGCGCGTCGCTCCGCGGCCACTAACGAGGTGCCGAAGCAGACAGCGTGATTACGTTATCAGAGGAGGCGGTTTCCAGACGGAAGAAAGAGCTGGGGGGCGCACATGGTCTAAGCCAGGAACGGGGAACGGAGGTAATATAGTAGTTATTAACTAGTTAATAGTCATGGGACACAATCAGGAGAGCTCTACTAGAACAGCCAGTGCTCTTGGCATTGTCTGATGAGCGCGGAACGGAAAGAGAGGGCGAGGACAGATTGGATTATGTCCGATGAGGCAGATTGGGGAATCTGAGCCGTCAGGGCGTTGTTGGCTCTCTGCCTATACGTAGGCTGGGCTTTCCGCAGTCAGTCAGACAGGAGAATAAGAAGCAAGATGCGAAGTACGAAGTAGCGAATCGCATGATAGTTATATCTTGTTATCGATTTGCAAAGCCCACTATGCGACTGTCTTGCAGGCATTTTGCCTGACTGGCTGGCTCGAGGCTTCGAATCAAGTGCATCGCCATTGGCTGATTCCTGCTCCGTGCACAAGCCACAGGCTTCCGCCACGGC
>KB854061.1:400-12444 GCA_000372705.1 Cerataphis brasiliensis yeast-like symbiont
CCCTGGGCTTCTGCCTGGCACTCGTGCAGGCCGGCCCCCCCCCTCCCTCCTTTGTCAAGGGGCATTTTCAATTTCTCTAGCGGCGCCGGCGTCTCGGGAAAAGAGAGGGGGTATAACCAGGCTCGAGAACCTTGGAAAGGGGCTTTTGCTGCTCGCCAAGGCGGCCTGCTAACCTAGCCCTTGTTGATTCCCAGTGGCGCAACCCGAGGCAGCATGGCCTTAGGCTCGGCCAGAAACCTTGCCCGTCAATCGGTCGACCATGATCCGAGCCGGACGCCTGCAATCTCTTGGCAGCTCGCTGTCGGCCAATCCCGAAAGGCCTGATTGCGCCGCCCATTCGACAAGCATGCAGTGAGCCGTCGACGCCTTTGGGCAGGAGGGGGGGCACTTTTGTCCTCGTCCTACCTGCTTCCTCGTTTTAAGAATGTGACAATTGGTCCGGTGACGATGGTTCAACAGCGCGCTACTGCACGGTCAGATGTGGAGAGACGAAACCACACAACCGCCACCGCCACCGGCACACGAAAAGAGGCCACACGGGCCGCATCTGTCTAAAGGGGCCAGGAGTGCCGCTCTATCGGCAGCCTCGATAACGAGCCGTGGAAGCCCGCCTCTTCCTCATGCATGAGGCTCCCCCGCTCCCCTCGCAAAAGTGGCCAAGTCTTCTGCCGGTGGATTAAGGCATCTCGTCCGCTTTCGCCCCTTCTATCCCCCGCCTCTTTCTTCCTCCCTCTCCTCCCTTGCTTTTTCCCCTCTTTTCCTGATATCTGCAGAGAGCGTGTGTGTGTGTGTGCGTGCATCCGCAAACCAGGCGATATAAAGGACGGGAGGAGCGTGGTGAAAGTCGTTGGCCAGAAAGACTTGCTACCTTGCGCCCGCCGCCGTCGAACTGAGCAAGGGAGGCTGCCACTCTCTCTCTCTCTCTCTCCTTCGCTCTTAGACGACAACAGACACCATGAGGAACCGATGCCCAGCGCTGCTGCTCGGCCTCTGCGTTGCCACGGCCTCGGCGCGCCACGCCTATGCGGACCAGCTTGCTCTGCGACTGCACGGCATCAAGGTCGCGTCGGACGAGCAGGAGGCGCCCGCTCCCCAACCCTCCGTCTTCGCCCGTTCCAATGACCTGCCCCGGTTTCTGAACAATGACACAGCTAGTATGTACCTGTTGGCCTCGTTTTCTCTTGTTCCGGTCATATATATAGGTGCGTGCGTGTATGTGTGGGTTTGTGTGTGCGTACATCTCTATGCATCATGCCTTTCCACCCTTCATCTTCATCGTCGGCTTCCCCAAACCAAGCAGCGTGGCTCACTCTAAATCGCTTATCCGTGGCGTGACAGAATTCGCCGTCGATGGCAAGGGCATCCCCAAAGTTGACTTTGATGTTGGAGAGTCGTATGCCGGCCAGCTTCCCATAAGCCAGCGGGCCAACGAGAGCGACTACCTCTACTTTTGGTTCTTTCCCACTCCGAACAAGGAGCAGCAAGACAAAAAGGAGATTGTCATATGGCTCAACGGAGGGGTAAGCTCGTTGTCGTGACTCTGCCCGCAACCGCGCCAGCAATGTCTGACCGCGGCGTCTCTGCTTCGATAGCCTGGATGCTCCTCGCTGTTCGGCTTTCTCCAGGAAAACGGCCCCTTTCAATGGCAGGATGGCACTCTACAGCCGTAGCAAAACCCCTGGAGCTGACACCTCCTGACCAACGTCTGGGTCGAGCAACCCGTCACTGTCGGCTTCTCGCAGGGAAAGGCCAGCGCCAAGAACGAAGACGACCTGGCGAGGCAGTTCCTCGGCTTTTGGAAAAACTTCGTCACCACCTTCGCCATGCAAGGCTGGAAAGTCTTCGTCGCCGCCGAGTCCTACGGCGGCTACTACGGCTCCTACATCTCCAGCCACATGATTGACGCCCATGACCCTCAGCACTATGACCTGGGCGGTCTGCTCATCTACGACGGGCTCATGTTCAATGATGTCATCCAGTCAGAGGTCATTATCGAGAGCTTCGTCGAGCAGCATCATGATCTGTTGCCCCTGGACGACAAAACCAGGAAGTGGGTCCACAAAATCTCCGCGAGATGCGGCTACACGGAGTGGATCAAAAGATATCTCACCTACCCTCCCTCGGCTCCCGCACCGGCTGACCCTCCTGGGGTCAAGCTCGCCGCAAACGGATCCAAGGTGATGAGAGCCGACTGCCCGTCGCTCTTCGACCTCGTGGAACGAGCCATGCTGGTCGTCAACCCCTGCTTCAACATATACAACATCCCCGACCACTGCCCTCGAGCCTACACACCCCTCTCAAAATCCCAACCCTACTTCGACCGGGCCGACGTTAAAAAGGCCATCCACGCGCCGCCCAGCGTCCATTGGTCTCAGTGCGTCAACAACGTCTTCAACGCCTCGGCCGACCAGTCCGGGCCGCCCGACAAGTACCAGCTTCCGCACGTCATCGACACGACCCAAAACGTCATCCTCGCACACGGGGCCATGGACTACATCCTGCCGCTCAACGGCGTCCTCCTCGGCCTCCAGAACATGACCTGGGGCGGGAAGCTGGGCTTCCAGACGCCGCCCAGCGACCCGTTCTACGTACCCCATTACGGCCTCTAGCCCCGGAACCGCCGCGGAAGCCTGTACGCCAAGCACATGCCCGCCGGCTCCAGCGTCCTCGGCACCTCCCATCACGAGCGCGGGCTCACCCTGGTCGTGACCCAGCTGTCCGGCCACGAAGGCCCGCGTTATGCGCCGGCGTCGGCCCTGCGACACCTCGAGAAGCTCCTGGGGCGGGTCAAGAGCCTAAGCGATACAGAACCCTTTACCCTACCCCAGTTGAGAAACGTCACCCAAGCCAAGCAGCCGCTGGGAAAGGGCACGGTCAAGATACCGTGTCTGGGGAGAGGCTGTTGACGGAGGCGGGAGCCTCTAAGCCAGTCAAGTGTGTCCCCCATCCCTCTCCGCGAGCAAACATCCCCGCCAATCCTATCCCTTCAAATGGCCGTGCTTCCGCTGACAGCACTGTCTCTCGGTTTGCACATTCTCAGCTTCTTCTCCGAAATCTCACAAGGGCAGACCAGGAGGAGAGAAGAAGAACAAAAAAAAAAGAGGCCAACGTCATCCGTGTGGCCCAAAAGCGCGTCCCCGGCATACAAGGCACTCTGCGGATATTAAGAGTATCTGATTCGGGTTGAACAAGACCGGACGGGCCAGTGTGCCGGGTCATATGTCTGTAAAGGCGGTTCACCCTTTTGTATTGATGCTGGAAAGGGCGTACGGCAATTTTCTTTGTATCAAAATACGTGGTTTATGACAGACATGCCACCGGAACCTGCATACCGCATCCGCCAAGTATGTCGCCGGAAGAGTGAGCTCTGCCGCGGACGGGTATACGTATCCGGCCCCTGACCCTATACCCCCTACTCGGTATGGGGAAGGAAGTAGGGAGGTCGGGACCGGCGAGAAGGCCGGAAGTGGAGAGAGAGCATGATGCTGGCTCTCCGCCCCGGCCGGCACGACGCGGAGAGGCCGGGGTATGGGTGGCAGTCTCGTTGACACGCAGCTGAACGGGCCCAGGGACTGAAGAACTGGTGGCAGGGCTCTATTTTGGACCATCTTTGCTGCCCCCCACCCCCCGTCCGCCAACAGCAATGGCCTCGAGCTTGGCGCGAATCTGCTCTGCCTTGTCGTGGGGTGAGCATACGCTTCCTGGGCGCGGGGACCCAGCGCCAGGGTCAGATCAAACGGGCCGGCGACATTGGGGGCGGGTGGAAGCCGCCCGTCTGGCCACGTCGTTGAAAGATCCAGCTTCTCGCTAGCTGGAGGCGGCTCAGGGGAGAGCCGGCGGGCGCATCGGAAGCTGTACCGTACAGCTTCCCTGAGGCAGTCACACACACACATATATCATTACCTTAACTACTCACCTGGCGGGGCCGGCTATGTAAGGTATGATAATAAACGCCTTTTAAGTTCTGCCCTTTTCCAACGGCCTATCATTTAAAACAACTACCTTCCCGACGTGCCAGAGCCTCCAGTTGATCGACACGGGAAGAAAAAACCCCAGTCCAACAAGCATCGTTCTCAACGAGTTAAGGTACCTCTCTCCACGGGAACCAGAGTGGAATTCTCCAATCTCCTCCAGCCTACGAAATCAACCTCCCTGCTTCCATCGCCCTTTCTTACATTTACGGTGACGCTTCTTCCTTTTTAGCTAACCCCATTTTAGTTAACAATCCCTTTATCCCTTTCCCATTTCCCCCCCCCCCCCCCCTCTTCCCCTTTTCCCTTTCTCACCCCTAGGGACCTAATTATTATTGCAAGAAGCTCACAGAGAGGCTTAGATGAAGGAAACCTATCGAAAAGGCCCAACGGCTGTTTCTCTATAAACCTTTCACCCGGAGCCCCACGCTCCCACCTCGAAAACAAAGAAAGGCAAGGCGCACCCGCGCGACGCCCTTCAGTAAGGGAAGGGGGCCACATGAAAGAAACCTCATCTTGTTTGTGCTCAAGCAAGGGATGAGAAAAGAAGGGGCAAACGGTTGGTGGTGGGAGAGATATCCTGAATCCCTCTCTCTGGCCCCGACGAGCCTGCTCCGCCACCCTGCCTGTTCTACGTAGGATGCGGATCCAAAAAGGAACGGCGGAACCGGATGCTGTTTGTGAGGCTCTCCCGACCCTCCTCGTCGGCCTTAAAAATTGCTGCTGCTCCCCTTTTGCAGCAACCTCCAGACGACCTGGCAGCCACGTAACCCGCTAACGTGTAATACAATGTGATAAATCAATAAAACTAGACTCTTCCTTCGCTCAAAACTTTGGCACTCCGGGGTTGAGGCGCAAAGCTCAACTCTTGTTCTACCATCTATTATCATCACTTGCAATCTTTGCCCCTCCTCCTGGGCCTCAAGTGCCACTCGCTCACTCCCACTCCAGACTAGTAACGCTTCGCTCCTACCTTCATCGTGACGCCTCAAAATCCAGTTTCCTCGCGGTTATTCTCTAGTCGGAGGCATGCAACATATCCGTCACATTTCCCCTCTCCCTTATCCAAGACAAAGACGTCAGACATTCGGGAAAATAGTAGAGGTTGTATGAATGCACAGACACATGAGCAGCACTAAACTTCATAACCTGGCCCCTCCAAGAATAAAAACATTCTGTGTTGTGCATCGAAAAGCAAAACGCCCCATTGTTTAACGCCGGAATGCTAAAATCAAAGCTCATTGATCGGCTATTCGAGCCTCATTGATTCGCGGTTTGCTCGCATCGGTCACTGGGTCATACATATTAACCGCTGACCTCACGTGAGAAATATGATTTGATTCGCCTGTTCTGATCATACCCGAAGGCTTCATCTTTCCTTACTACCATAGAACAGGCCAGTCAGCGCCCGCGGAGTTCCCTGCAAGCATTCAGGCTCAACCTACCATTATTTCATCCTCCATAGTGGCATCGCCGGAAGTTGCGCCCTGAGCCGTGGTTCCTGCATTCTCGTTGCTGTTGTTGGAGACGAAGTAGTCGGCCATTTCAGTGTCGAGCTCTTCGGCTGTCTTCTTGGCGGGCCGAGCGTTTTTCCCCCGACGCTTTTTGTTGACCGGTCCCTTGCCAATAGCACCTCGGGTCACCGCGGTGTTTTGCTTGCCAGCGGCCGCAGATCGCGGCTGGGCCTTGGGTTGACTACACAAGCCTCAGCTATGGGTTTTCGCGAGTTCTGAGCGCATCGATGCCTACCTAAGACGTTCGGCCAGTGTTCTCTCGGGTGGAATGACTTTGTCGGCCTGAGCGGCACCAACAACAATTTCGATCTGGGAGCGCGTTAGTTTTTCGTGCATGAAATTCCTTCCAATAGGTTGATCCAACAGTTCGCTTACCTTGATGGGTCGATTGTCGACCAAAAGACCATTCAGTTTCTTAAAAGCCAGGCTGGCGCCGTCGGCACGAAGAAAGGTCACGCTTGCGATGCCGCGGCTGACCGAGTTGGGACCATAGGAGAGGTCGACTCTCTTAATGGGCCCGACGGACTGAACAAAATATTCCTATCGCGGGAATCGTCAGTGAATCGAAAGCGTCGAGATTCAACGGAATCCCTCAGTTCCTCTCAACTAGCCGCCGACCTCGTTCCAATCAACGTCATCGTTCGGCCAATGTCAGCGAGCATGCGAGATCCAAGCGAACAAAGCAGCGAGTCATAACAAGTTCGGCTAAATGGGAGGTCAGAGTGGTCCGTGACGCCCCATGCGGTCAAGATGCCGCACAGAAACACACTGAGTTGTTGGGCGAGTGGTCGGCCTCCAGCGACACTCGCCAGTCCCAACAAATCTGAAGTCGTCTTGAGCGTAGTAGCTCACGCGAGTTCGAGACCCTTGAATGCGTAGGAGCATATATCGTCTTCGCCCTCGATAGACCTCTGAATGGAGTAAAACATGTGGTCCCGGGTCCTGGCCTGATTATATGTGCTCACTGCCTTGTTCGCTCAGACCAGCATTCATTTGCTGGGTTGAATCCAGGTGTCCCAGGATGCTCATGATGAGCAAATGTTTTTTTGCGCCCGCAATAATATGCGCAGTCGCCACTGCTCGACGAGACACGCTGTCCTAGCGATGTGGATAGTGGCAACGCAAGTGAACGTTCTTGAGTTCTGATGCGTGCTACATCGTCTAGCCATGGTATATGTACCATGGGCCTCAAAAGCTTCGCACGAACCGACACCCTGTGCAAGAGGCTGCGAAATCCAAGAAGCGATGTCGAAAAGAAGAGGTCGAACGAAGCCCGGAGGACACAGCGCCTCACTGGCAACATACCTTTATCTGTTGTTCAGAGACATCTCGTGGCTGAAGAAAGCCATCATTCAGTTCAAGGCCTTCAGTGGGGGCACTCTGTAGGATTGACTCACGAGGTTGCTGACCATGACCTTGCTTTCGCCGATGGCCGAGGCACCCTTGGCCGGGGCAGGTTTGGCAGCAGCAGCACGGACGGGCTTCTGGATGCCACCCACAGGAGCCGTGGCCGTAGGCCGGCCAGTAGATCGCCTCTGCGATCGACGCGAGCGGCGTTGGGCCGAGACAATCTCGTCAAGAGGCTTGTCAAGCTTGCCTGACATGATAAAGGACTTGAAATTTGACAAGAGTGATAGGTTGATTTTTGCGTTTGAGCCAAGGGACCAGACACGGTCAGTCACCAGAGGGAGGGGTTTGTGGAAGGCGACTTGGTGCGTTGGCAAAGGCGCAACTCAGAGCTCCGCACGCGCTTGTGCGGGCAAAACAGCAGTGGTGAGCGCAGTGATAATAGTTGAAGAATTTTCAATACAAAAGTTGTTGATGAAAGAGAGCGATGCAGGATGTTGTTTGGCCGCAGTGGAGGCTTGAGGCGCGTCTACTGGGACAGTATGTGCGGTGGCTGGGGGGGAAAAGGAAAGCGGAGGAAGTAGGGGAAAGTGGGAGAGATAACTGTTCTTGCGCGCCCGGTGTCTCACGTAAGCAGGCAGGTTGAGGATTTTGCTTCCCCCCATTGCCTACAAAATACGCAATACAAGTGAGCACCAAATACACTGTACATTACTAGGGGGGGGTCTCAACTCCGCCAACCCCCCCAACCCCCCTTGGGCCCTCTAACAAACTCTGGGGAGATGGGAGGCACACGGCTGTACACAAAGCGCGCGCCGTTAGGGACAACAAACAGTACTTCGTAAATGCCTGCATGACCGCGCATCCCCTGGTCCGCACAGCCGCCACGTCACCAATTTTCCAACCTCCACCGGCCCCACAGCCTAGCATCTCAAGATGGCCTTTTTCGACCGCAACACGTCAAGTAAAGAATTTCATAAATATGCGAGCATCTGCAAAGGCCAAGCTTACGGAGAGCGACATTTCTGCTGCGGTGAATTATATTGAACGGGCATGCGGCATTCGAAAGGCTGCTCGCACCTAGAACATGCCTGAATCGACGCTTCAAGGCCGGCTCAACGGCTTTGGAACGCGAAAAGAAGACCGTGCCCGCCAAAGGCTGACACCTACCCATTGCTATCTGGAACTCTTTTGCAAGGTTCCCGTGGCCTTGCGCCTGCTCACCTACAGCTCTAGGATCTGGCCCAGAATGTGTTCGCCACGAATGGCGACACCCAGCCGCTCGGCAAGAACTGTACGGAAAGCTTCTGGCTGCACGACCCAGCTCTGAAGATTCTGAGAGGCAAGGCAATTGAATATAGACGGGCTCATTTGATAGAGAAATTCTTCAGCCTGTACGGTCTGCCCGAGGTCAAGTCCATCCTGCCTCGGCACCAATACCTGTCAACGACACAGGCCTCATGGACGGCAATAGTGACGGTAAAAACGATGATCTTCACAGACAGTACATTCACAAACAGCAAGGGCTCGACACTACCGATCGGATACGGTACCGCCCTCGGCGAACATCGCCAGCAGCAGCAGTTTGGGACCAAAGGCAACATCGTACTCTGATCCTCTACAAAGAATAAAGGAATATTTCGGAGCGTGTTTGCGTCAGGGCCTGTGGCTTCGTGAGCTGATTCGATCCAGTCTTCATCCTAGCCGACACGCTACGCACAATCACCAACCGCCTCGCGCTACCGCCTATTCCTCTCGATATAGTTACGGACTCGTACTCGCTGTATGGGTGCCTCGTCAAGCCAGGCACGACTAGCGAAAAACGGCTCATGATTGATTTGATGGGCCTACGGAAGTCCTACGAGCGCAGAGAGATCAGCGAGGTCAAGTTGACAAACGGCGGCGATAACCCGGCCGACGCGATGGCGAAAGGAACCTCCAATATGGCCCTGGAAAGCCTCATCATCAGCAACAGATTGACAATACGGCTCAAAGGTTGGGTTCAGCGTTCAGAGCGCTGCGAGAGCGTCTTGTTCGTGATGTGTCCCTTCTGCCCTGCGTTTGAATTCCTTTGTGTGCTTCTTGCTTATGCGTGACTTTTGCTGCGTGCTTTTTTTTTCCTGCTTGATGCATACTACGGTTGATAGTAACCGATAAAGGACAAGTTTCCAGGGTGTGGAGCGGTAACAGCAGGGCAAGCGCCGTGCAGCGCGGCAGGGCGATTATCACCGGACAATGCGGGCTTTGAGGGAACAATTGAGCCATCAAGGAGCATCTTCCGCCTCCGCGCGTAGGCAGACGTACCTGCCTACTCGAACCCATGCAAGTGCTGTGTACAATATATATATATATATATATGTTGGTTCGGGTGTTCTATTGGTACCAATAGGGTCTATAGGTTGGGTTTTTGTAAAGATGTGAATTGCACTATAAAGGAAAAGTGGGCGACAAGCCACTATATATTACATTAAATCAGGACACCTCTCATGTTCGTGAGCTCTCAGGGGTTGCCATGTTCCAGCCATGCCCCGTGTCCCACGTGATGCCTGCGCCGTTATGCGCCTCGACCCGTGGCCCCGGTTCCTACTCCTCACCGGCATCATCCGCCGTGACAGGAATCAACAATATATATATATATAACTAATTGTCACTACTTGTATATAACCTGACGAGTATTGTTGAAGAAAGATTGTTTTAATAGAGTGATGGGGTGGCCAGCTCGCTATGCAGCCACTCTAAAAAAATAAGAATAAAAAGGGCCTCTGACGGTATCCGACGGAATCCTGCATTGAACCACCACACAACTCACAGGTAAAATTGCCTTATGAAATCTCGAACCTTTTTACGGCTGCCGTATGCGTCCCGTCGTTCATTCTTGAATAATCATGTATCGGCCCTCTCCGATTTGTGTAATTGAGTGGCGCCCACTAGATTGCAAGCACGAACTTCTTGGTTTCCCGTCGTCAGAAGTGTAACTAACCAGACCACAGAGCCTTTGATATACGTGCCCCAGCGGTTCTGGCAGGACCTGTGGCCCCAGCAGTCGTATGTCCCCCGGCCCCGGAACCACTGTGTCGTGAGTCGTGGAGTCTCCCGGGTAGGTAGCGTCTTTGACCGGCGCCGTGTGCGAGGTAGCCGACTCAATTGACAATGGCCATGTTGGACGAATTCGCCCAGCAATGCCTGTGGGCATCTTGTTTCCGGTCTCGCCGTCTACGCCACCGGGTCGAGAATTTCTCATGTCCCGTCGAATGGCGTGAAACGCGGGCTCGACGAGCTCAGGGACATCCAGATGTGTGCCGCCTGCATATCGATAGGCTTGGCAATTCCGAACCTGTTGAGCCTCGTGCCTAGCGCCTTGCCTTTTTCTTCAGAAACATGTCTTTGGGGTTCAGCCAAACGACGTCTCCAACGACGTCTGCTGTCCTGTACGGGCGCTGGTCTTCATCCTTGGTTGGCTGATTAATGCTCTTGGCGCTATTGGGCTTCCGCCAGGTGCCTCTTGGGCGAATAGGAAAATGTTTCGGGGCTTCTAAATGATCGCCCTCGGCTGAACTTCCACGGGAAACGTGACACTTCTTCTTTTGGAGTACCCACACAAGCTCTCGAGTTCCACTCATTCTTAACTCGCCGCTCTGTTTTGGAGACTTCCTCTGTCTTTCTTTTCCTATCCAGCTCTAGAATCGCTCCCTATTGCAGTCGCTCAACTGAGTTCTTGTCAACAAATCCAGTTAAGACGGTCACACCGTCATACCCGTGCCCATCAGGCAGGGAGAGCAGCCCGGTGGCACACGGCATGCGGGCCGATGACAACTAATGCTAATAACATGTACATGACAAAATAAGTTCTTCTTCGCCGTGGCGACCTCGCAGCAGACGCAAGCGCAGCTTCGCTAGCTGAGTGAGTGAGCCTAGTTCGGCAGTGTGGGCAAATGGCCTTTGCTTTGGGCTTCCCGTACGGCCTCTTGGTACACTTCCATGGCCTGATCCAGCTCCGCTTGGGAGTTAAGCAGATTCCAAGCTCTCCCTTCCCGGCCACCAAATTCTTTCACGGCGATGTATTAGACGTTTGCCAAACCCTCGCAAGCTCTCTGAACATGAGCCCTCTGCTTTGAGCACTGGAAGAACAAGCTACTCGAGTGTATTAGCATCCCTCTCACAATATGTGTTCGGCTTCTGTAGTCCGCGCGCTCCAGAGCCCCCGAGTTGCCGTAGCAACTTGGGGAAGGGAGCAGATGGATGACGCGAAAGAAGAATGAATGAATCGAATACGCAAGAATGGCAGTTTGACGACTTACTCGGCTCTGAAATTGAGGTCAATCTTGCCCTTGGCTTCGCTCGTAAATCGTTTTTGAGCCTGGAAGTTTTGGTACCCAAAATCGTGCCGGTGGCAGGCCGGGAGGAAATTGAATCTGAATGGGTTGTCGGGAGACTTGGTGCAGCCGTCCGAGGCCCAGTCAAGCTGCGGAGGGTCACGCTTATTACGCCGGGCCTCAAACTCTGGGAGAGCAATGTCGAACATGAGGTGATCTGTCTCGGTCACCAGATCGGTTGCTCGAAGTTTGCTGACCGGTAGGGCCAGCGCCGCTGAGGCGAGGCCGACGACGATGATGTAGACAGACTTCATGGCGTCCTCCGGCAGTAAGATACCAGGGTTCGAGAAGACAAGAACTGTTAGATCGCCCTAGCTTCCGACAGCTCTCTCATCTGCAGAAGTATGCATGAAAGGGGCACGTCAAGCTTCCTTTTTATAGCCGGCACACGCACCAAGGACTACTAATGCGAGGAGTCAACGTGGTCCATTATGCAGGGTGATCGACCGCCGTCGGGCTAGCCTGAGGTCCTCAGCTGTGTCGATGGCTGCCCAGACGGTGCGCTCAGTTCCAGATGAGATGACAAGCGGATCCAGACGAGCTAATCAGCAAGTCCCCCGTGCTGATGGAAGCATATGTGGGATCCAGTGGCTGAGACGAAAAGCCAAGAAGCCCGTCAAGCCGACCTCTCTCGGCAGGCCGTAGCCACCGTCCGTGCCAAGGCTACCGAGATGGGGCTGGTCTGTCCTACCCTTGCACAACTTCGAAATAAATCGGCGTTTCCTCGCAGGCATGTCAGACTATATCTCAACGACATATGTAGATTGGTCAGGGGCGAAAAAGCCCCTGTGCTTAATTTTTCCAAGGAACCGGGGGGGAAGGGGGGGGGGCCCGTCAGC
>KB854069.1:4226-15289 GCA_000372705.1 Cerataphis brasiliensis yeast-like symbiont
CGACGTGATCCAAGATGCCGCTGCTCTCCAACAGGATCCTATCGCTAGTCGCTGTTGCTAACCTGAGTGACTTGGACAGACGCGAACCTGCGAAATGCTGCCGAACAGCAACTCAGTCAAGCAGCCGAGAGCAACTTCGTGAGTTGACCTCAAGCCCCCCCCACCCCTTCTCTAACTCCATCCTGGCTCTGGGCTGATGACAAGGTTTTTCCCGCCCGGTCCGACCGTCCTCACAGCCGCTGTACCTCGCGACCCTCGTCCAAGAACTGGCAAACGATCAAGCAGAGAGCTCCATCCGTGCCGCCGCGGGTCTCGCCCTGAAGAACGCCTTCACTACCAGAGACTATGGCCGTCACCAAGAACTCCAGGCCAAGTGGCTACAACAGACGGACGATGATACGAAAAATCGCGTCAAGCAGCTGACGCTGCAGACCCTGTCCTCGTCCAGCGCGCAAGTAGGAAATGCAACTGCTCAAGTCATCTCCTCCATCGCCGCCATTGAGCTTCCGCGCCACCAGTGGAGCGACCTGATGCCCTTTCTGGTCAAGAACGTCAGCGAAGGTGCCGATCACCAAAAGCAGGCCTCGCTCACCACCATCGGCTACATCTGCGAGAGCCAGGATGCCGAGCTGCGCCTGTCCCTCGTCTCCCACTCCAATGCCATCCTCACCGCCGTTGTTCAAGGCGCGCGCAAGGAGGAAATCAACAATGAGGTTCGGCACGCCGCCATCACCGCCCTCGGCGACTCGCTCGAGTTCGTCGGCAACAACTTCAAGCACGAGGGCGAGCGCAACTACATTATGCAAGTCGTCTGTGAGGCCACACAGGCCGAAGACTCTCGCATCCAGCAGGGTGCCTTTGGCTGCCTCAACCGCATCATGGCTCTGTACTATGACAACATGCGTTACTACATGGAGAAGGCTCTCTTCGGCCTGACCATCATGGGCATGAAGTCGGATGATGAGGATGTCGCAAAGCTTGCCGTCGAGTTTTGGTGCACCGTCTGCGAGGAGGAGCTTTCTATCGAGGACGACAACGCCCAGGTCGATAGCGCCGACCAAATGCGCCCCTTCTTCAATTTTGCCCGTGTCGCCGCCAACGGAGTCGTTCCTGTGCTCTTGCTGCTCTTGACCAAGCAGGATGAAGACGCGACCGATGACGAGTACAACCTGTCGCGCGCCGCTTACCAGTGTCTGCAGCTCTACGCCCAGGCGGTCGGCGCGACCCTCATCGCCCCGGTTCTGCAGTTCGTCGAGCACAACCTGCGCTCGGAGAACTGGCGCGAGCGCGACGCTGCCGTCTCGGCCTTTGGCGCCATCATGGACGGCCCTGACGAAAAGGTCCTCGACCCCATCGTCAAACAGGCTCTCCCTATCCTCATCACCATGATGGACGACCAGTCCCTCCAAGTCCGGGATTCGACCGCCTACGCCTTGGGCCGCGTCACCGAAGCCTGCTCCGACGCCATCGACCCCACCCAGCACCTCCCCACGCTGATCGAGTCCCTGTTCAAAGGGCTCCTCAGCAGCGCCAAGATGGCCCCCTCGTGCTGCTGGGCTCTGATGAACTTGGCGGAGCGCTTCGCCGGCGACTTGGCGGCCGCTGCCAACCCCATAACCCCCCACTTCAACCAGGCCGTCACCTCTCTGCTCGACGTGACGAATCGACAGGAAGCCGATACTTCGGTCCGGACCGCGGCCTACGAGGTCCTCAACGTCTTCGTCCAGAACGCGGCCACTGAGAGCTTGCCGGCCATTGCGTCTCTATCCGAGGTCATCCTCAAACGCTTGGAGGAGACGGTTCCGCTGCAGTCGCAGGTGGTAAGCGTCGAGGACAAGATTACGCTCGAGGAGATGCAGAACAGCCTCTGCACCGTTCTGCAGGCCATCATACTGCGCCTCGACAAAGAGATCGCTCCCCAGGGCGACCGCATCATGCAGGTTCTGCTCCAGATACTGAGCATCGTAGGCAACAAATCCATCGTTCCCGAGGCCGTCTTCGGCACCATTGCAGCTCTCTCGAACTCGATCGAGGAGGACTTTGCCAAGTACATGGACGCCTTTGCGCCCTTTCTCTACAACGCACTGGGAAATCAGGAAGAGCCGAGTCTCTGCTCCATGGGCATCGGCGTTGTCGGCGACATCACGCGGTCAATGGGTCAACGGAGCCAGCCCTACTGCGACAGCTTCATGAACTACTTGCTCAACAACCTCAGGGTCGGTTCACTTGCAGCTCAACACGTAGTGAGTGGGACGCACGAGGCTGACCCGTGTTTCCAGAGCACCACGCTTGCCAACCAGTTCAAGCCGGCGATTCTCCAGTGCTTCGGCGACATTGCCGGCGCCATTGGCGGCCACTTCGAAACGTACCTGTCCGTCGTGGCCCAGGTCCTGGAGCAGGCGTCTACCGTGGCTGCCACGCAAGAGGGCCCCTACGAACTGTCCGATTACGCCGTCTCTCTGCGCGAAGGCATTATGGATGCCTGGGGTGGCATCATCGGCGCCATGAAAGCCAGCGACAAGAGTAAGTCTGCCTCTTCGCTTGCCGCCCACAGCCTTGGCGGTGCCTCTAACACGCGCGTGGCAGTCCAAAGCCTGCAGCAGTACATACCCGCTATCTTCAGCCTCCTCAGCCAGATCGCCGTAGACGTGAACCGTAGCGAGTCGCTGATGCGGGCGTCCATGGGCGTCATAGGGTGAGCGCACCCTCTCTTTTTTTTTTCGTGTTTTTTTCCTTTCCGCGCTGCGCGTGTGCCAGCTGACTCCTTGATTCTTCACATAGCGACCTGGCCGACGCGTACCCCAACGGCGAACTGGTCGAAAACTTCTTCCAACAGGAATGGGTAACGGCCATGATCAAGGAGACAAAGACGAACCGCGAATATGAATCACGGACTATTGAGACGGCTCGCTGGGCTCGTGAGCAGGTCAAGCGCCAATTGAGTGGTTCTCGATCGATCATGGCCCAAACCTGAGGCTCGCGCGGCCTGGATTGTAGAGAAGGCTATCAACGCATGGCCTCGTTGGACACGCCGGCCCTGAACTCACGTCCCACGCGTGCGCTATCATGGCTTTACTGGAGCGCCGTCGGCCGATGATCCGGCCTCGAACCAGACTGCGACCGCATCGCCCGCAGAGAGGGTATCGACATGCCCAATTTCCCCTCCCCCACCCCCTTCCCCCTTCCCGTTTTTCTTTCCATGACACAACATATCCCCACGGTCTGCAACGGTGCCTTTGCGTGTACATAGATCCCAATGACACTTCAGTAATCGCAATACCCCCTCATCATATCATGACGCAGTCACATCAAGCTTTCTCTCCCCCTACCAGATGTCTCCCGTCACTGCACACCAGCCACAATAGTCTCGAATCAGTTATACACCACGATGGATTAGAGGAGTCATGTAAGGCCATGCGCGGATGCCGAGGAGGAAAAGAAGCGATGGCCACGCAAAATTCATGTAGAGAGAGCAGGGAGTACAGGCAGACCTAACCCGATCTTTGAACCCATTGCCAACCCCAAGTTCACACCGTCTCCCCCGTCTCCCCCTATATGCTTATTTTGGTGTCCTCCCCTTTCACCCTTACTTGGTGCGCCGGGTGTCCTCAAATCAAGAACGTCGCTTCTGCGGCTGCGAGCGGTGCAGCGGATTAGAAAGACGAGAGGCAGGGGCGGGGCGGATGTCGAAGCACATTCAATTCGACAGAATCAGCAAAGTAGGCTAGGCCGTAGATGAGATGACGAGCGGTCCGGTCCGGTATGCCGGGGATTCAATGGCATATATGCATAAGCCGCCTGAGCAGGCGCCGAAGATGAGTTGTTCGTGTTTCCTCATTGAAATCATCCTGTGACTTTCCGGTCAGCGCCTTGTCGGTTGCGATATGGCTCATCTCTGAGAGGCCACTCCTTTTTATTTCCCTCTTTGATCTCCCTGAGACGAGTTGAGGCCGTCTTCTGGTTGACCGCATACCTATTTTTTCTGCCCGGAGACGCTCTCCCCTGCTGCGCATCACCATACTCTGGCCTACGCAGGCGAGCCAGGGGTCCATCTCCTGGTTGGTGTTGGGGACTCCCGCCTGGGCCTTTTGTTGCCGAAGCCTGCAGGAGTCATCTGATTGGCTGAGCGGTAAGACCATGGACCCATCGTTCGTCAGCCAGCAACTCCATTGTGTGCCTTGGGAGGGCTGATTAGCCGATTAGCCCTCTCTCTCTCTCTCTCTCTTTTTAAAAGTCAAGAGAAATGTCTAGTTGACTAGGTGGTTGAGATTGTCATCCCCTTCTGACCATTCGTCGGCTCCTGTGCCAAGCCTCGGAAAACTTGCTCCCTCAGCCTTCCCCGCGACTTCACGATACAGCCCATCACTACACCAATGGCCCCTTCTTCCATGGCAGCCCTCACCACCATCGACCTGCCGTCGCTGCGAAAGGTGGCGTCGGGCAAGGTACGCGACCTGTTTGCCATCGACGACGCGCCGGACCGACTGCTGTTTGTGGCGTCGGACCGGCTGTCGGCCTTCGACGTGGTCATGGCCAACGGCATCCCCAACAAGGGCGTCATCCTGACGCTGCTGTCGGCCTATTGGTTCGGGCTGTTGCCGCAGTTGGTACCCGGCCTGCAGACGCACTTCGTCAGCCTCGAGCTGCCGCGCGAGCTGGCAGCCCCCGACGAGGCCCGCGCGGTCCATCTGCGCAGCATGCAGGTCCGGCGCCTGCGCGTCCTGCCCATCGAGGCCATCGTGCGCGGCTACCTGACCGGCAGCGCTTGGCGAGAGTATGCGGCTAGCGGCACCGTCCATGGCATCGCCGGCCTTCCGCCTGGGCTGCCGCGCGCCGCACGCCTGCCCACGCCGCTCTACACGCCCAGCACCAAGGCGCCGGCTGGAAAGCACGACGAGAACATCCATCCGGACCAGGTTGCCGGCGAGCTCGGCGGCGATACCGCCCTCGCCTCGCGCGTCCAGGACCTTGCGCTGCGCGTCTACAGCGCCGCCGCCGCTTACGCCGAGGCGCGCGGCCTCATCATCGCCGACACCAAATTCGAGTTCGCCATCGACGACGCGGATCCCGCCAGCCCCCTCTACCTGGCTGACGAGGTCCTCACTCCGGATTCGTCGCGCTTCTGGGCCCGCGATGCTTGGTGCCCCGGCCGTGAGCCCGACAGCCTCGACAAGCAGATTGTGCGCGACTGGCTCGTTGCCGAGTCGCTCCAGGGCCGCCAGGGCGTCCTCATTCCTGACGACATCGGCCGCGCTACCGAGCTGCGCTACAAGGACGTTTTCCTGCGCCTCACCGGCCAGGCCTTTGACCAGGCCGTGGCGGCTGGCCACTACTGATGCGGCTCGGGGACACTACCTTTGCACTTGTGTCTGCATCGCCAGGTTGGGCGCCGGACCGTCCATCTGCTCGGCTCAAACATGCAGACAGCCTGCTCGATCGGCCGTCCAGCAGCCGCGCACTTGTCCACGCCACTCTACACGCCCAACACCAAGGCGCCGGCCGGAGAGAACACGACGAGAGAGAGACTGCATCCGGACCAGGCGGCCGGAGAGCTCGACGGCGATACGGCCCTCGCTGCCTGCGTTCAGTTCCTGATGCTGAACGTCTATAGCGCCGCCGCCGCCCACGTCGAGGCGCGTGGCCTCATCATCGCCAATACCAGATTCGTGTTTGCCGCTGGCGACGCGGATCCCGCCAGCCCTCCTCTACCTCGCTAGCGAGGTCCTCACCCTGCACTCGTCGCGCTTTTGGGTTTACTATACTCTTGGTGCCCCAGACATGAGCCCGTCAGACTCGACAAGCAGCTTGTACGCAACTGGCTCGCGGCCGAGTCCCTCCAGGGCCGCCCGGGCGTCTGGTGGGCACTTACCCCATGGTGATGGAAAAGAGGAGTAGAATGTCATGGAAATAGCCATCGACAGGGAAAGGCAGGCGAGACGGCAACAAAAGGTCTGTAGGCTGCTGGAGAGATTCGTCTTGGCTTCTGCATCTCTCATATTCGTAGGCAATGAGGATCACGACTTGGTTATGATTGCGTGACCACCATGTCAAGTCGTGACGGCCTTGGCGAACGGGTGAACCGTGTCCTCGTCCCCGACGTCTGCCGCGTTATCGAGCTGCGCTACGCGTATGTCTCCTTGCGCCTCGCCGGCGGGCCACTGCCGATGCGACGCGGTGACGCCACCTTTGCAGTAGTTCTGCATGTCCACACTGAGCGTCGGAACGGTCATCTGCGAGGATTGTCCGTCGAATGAGGGAAGCCGTCCGGTAGGCTAGAAAGCTCTTGATAGTGCTACGAAGCCACTCAGAACCTAATCCTAATCACACTGGCAATATTAGCGCGCCTCTCGGCTATTCCGTACTGGTTCTATTAACTACATACTATACCAGTGTATGTGTGTCGGGCCTAGTGCAGCCTGCAGCTGAATCGGACCCTGCCCGCCACACTGATCCCAGCCTCCCCGGCCCTCCCTCTCCTACCACCGCACACCATGCAGACTAGCCGGCGTCGTGGGCGTTTCCGGGGACACCACACCTGTTCATCCCCTCTCTCTCTTTCTGTAGCCTTTGTTCGAAAATCAATTCGTGAGCGAAAGCCGGACCAGGAGGTAGTAGTTTGTGGACAAATTTTGAACTGTCGTGTTTGCCAATATCACTTGATATAGAGTTGTGAATGAAGCAAGCTGATGCGTTGATGCCATGGTAGTAGGCGGTGTCGCGGTTAATTGCTTACGTGAGGAGACACTGTTTTTTCCGCCTCGCCGCCTTCACCTTTCTTCATGAATGCCACCTGAGATGGCCGTCGGAACACTGATCTCGGTAATTTTTGGACCGCAACCTATGCAAGCCATCTTGGCCTGGGCCCGAGGTCACCGTGCTGCACAGAATGTGCCACACGGCGCTCATCGTCGTGCGTCGCAACGGACTACTCCCTCGACTCCTCCTCCACGAGACACTGTGACCGAAAGACGCACGGCATCTCGGCTGCGGGTCGCCTCGTGGCGTAGACCGCGGAGGAGGGCCTATTATTGAAGGGGAAAACCGCGCAGAACTGGTCCGTCGTCTGCGCCGTGCTTCCGTCGTCACCGAGGGCCTGAAGCGTGCGCCTGCAAGGGGCATCGTCCCTGCTGCAGATGGAGCGGGGCCCACGTCACGGCCCTTCCACCTACTTTGCCATCTTGGTGCATGGGTCGTCGTGACGGCTGCCGAGGGCAACAAGGACCCCAGACAGGTGAGGTTAGCCGCACCAGCCAGCCAAAGTCTGGACGCGCGACGGCCATGGCCGGCTTCACCATGGCTCTTGGTTTAGCCCGGAGTTTCCGTCTTTGGGTCGAGGCCCATGCCGACGCGCTGGACACGGAGAACGAGATTTTGTCCCGGCCGGGGCTGGGCTCCTATCCTAAATACGTCTCGTCTTCTTGGAATCATTCCGTCCTCGGTTCGGCGAGCTGTTTTGTTGAGCAAGTGGTTTTGTCCTTTGCTTTCTCGCCCCTCGCCCTTGTCCCCTCCAAGCATCCACCAAAGAGCACAGCATGGCCTCGGCAGCTCCGAGCAGCTCGCCGATGGCCGGCGGAACGCCCGGGCGAGGCACCGGGCTGCACAGCCTACCAACCGAGGTGCGACTCATTATACTCTTGGAACTGCCCAATGTTCCATCGCTCCGGAGTGCGGTTCTCGCGAGTGACGCGCTCTACGAGACCTTCACCGCGTACGGCGACGAGATCGCCACGCGCATCCTGAAGTCGGAGGTACCGCGGTCTGTGTGGAAGCTCGCCATCATCACCAACTTGCTCCTCACCGGCAGAATCCAACCCAGCACCTGCAGAGAACTGTCGTGGTACCTTGACGAGCGTGCCAATACCGTGCTTCGTATGTACAATGCCTCGGGCCTAGCTCTGTTGCCGGCCAGGGACGCCCTGGCCATCTCCTACCGGCAATCGATGGTCATGGACCTGAGCCAAGAACTTTGCCGATCGCGGATTTTATCGCGCTGCTATTACTACCGATTCGTCCCAGTCGCCGACCCATGCTTTCCGTCGGAAATCCGCAAGACGCAGAGGGCACTTTATCACTACCAGATGATGACCTATTCCTGCCAGAAGTTGGCGCTCCCGGAGCTCCCGGAATCCAAGTTTCATCGGCAGTGGTTTTGCCAGCTACAGGAGCTGTTTAGCTACATCCTCGAACTCGACCTGTACATTATCGACGAGTTCAAGCTCGTCGAGGTCTACACTAAGATGCGTCAAACTCTGAACCAGTTCGGTGCGTAACTCGACCGACGGCAGGCCCCAGTGCCACCCACATGCCTATGCTGACTCGGCTGGCTTTTGCAGACATGTACTGGGGCGAGCTTCCGAACGAGAAAAACAGGATTCTAACGTACCTCCTGACGGGTGGCATCGACTTCCTTCACTTCACCTTGTGCCAGATCAGCGAGAGCGAGCGGGCCAGTTTCCTCGAGCCCTACGCCCGCGCAGCCCTCGTCCAACCCGTCAATGCGACGGGCCTCCTCGCTCTCATCAACGGCAACAACTTCCGGCACTCGTCGTGGCTCCTAGCCGGCTTGCCAGGGCCCCCCAACGTGCGCTACGATTAGAGGCCTCGGATGTGCCGTGCGCGCCATGGCGTGTGGCCTTTTGGAGCTGCTCCCGGGCCCACCGGCTCGGGAGAGGGAACAAGAGGAAGCTGGTAGTATAGAGCAGCAGCAAAGTCGCGGCCGGGCCGCATTTTCTGGAAGGGGGCCGGCAGAGGGCGGATGGGGGCTGGTTCGGGTGCCAGCAGCCGCGTCGAGGTTCTGGCGCCCGGTCCTGCCCAGCCTGTGGCGACGACGGAAAGGGATCTCAGCCACGCAACGGTCGACATACACATAGCCAACAGATACGTGACAGCCTCGCGGCACAGCCATGGTCTGCTGACTTTCCGAGCGAGAGGGCCGGCGGAAGAGAGCCCGGCAGCCTGGGGATTCAGGCCACCACGACTTGTTCATAAAACCTGAGGCAGCCGACCGGGCAGCCGAAGCGCACGCTTCTCGCCTGCTGGCTGTCGTTTTTTGTTTTCGTTTTTTTTTTCAAACTTCTTTCATCTCGCACATCACCGGGCCCGGCAGACGCTGAGCCCAGTCCTCATCTATCCATCCGTCGTCCCCAAACTCCCTGCCTTTATTCCGAGAGAAGCGGAGGGACGGGCGCCTCAGGCCGTCGGCATCATGTTCTACAGCCACGAGAGTGTGTTACCCTTCAAGGAAACTGGCTTCCCCAGATCCCATCTCACCCAGACTGACGCTCTCCCGTATCCGTCCCGCCCACAGTCCTGAGCAGCAGCCAGTATGGCGTTGCCACGGTCTGGTACGCTTTGCACTCCCTTCCTGCTCCGCTTTTCAGGCGTCCCTCATGGTCATCATGATAAGTCTCTACATGCTGAGGCCGGGCATTGACCATGTCTAGGCTGGCCGCGACCATGAGCAAGGGCACTGCTGCCGGCCTGAAGAAGCTCACCAGGAAGGCCGTCCAGGGCGTCGACGTCCCCAAAGCGTGCGAGACAATCCTCAACCCCGGCGCACCTCTGGCCCTGCGTCTTCAAGGCAGACTCCTTTATGGCCTGTCGCGCGTTTTCTCCGAGCAGTGCCGATACATGCTCTCCGACGCCGCCAAGACCCAGTCCGACATGATGACTTTTTTCCACAGCCTTCAGACGCACAAGACGGACCCAGAGGCCGGCAAGACAAGGTAGGTGATGCAGCCATGCGGTGCCTGTAGAAGGGGCTGTGTCTGACCGTGAGGATCAACTCCTCAGGCGCCATCTCATCACCTTGGAGGACGACCCCAACTTCGACCTCTCCAGTGCTCTGCCGAGCCTGGACTTTCTTCGTCTCGACCAGACTCTGGCCACTGTGCCGAGTCAAGCCTCGTCGAACAAGTTCTCCTTCATGACTCCCCGCGACGCGCTGGGACCCGGGGATATTTTGTCTTCCGGCCAGCAGTCACGTTTCATGTCCTTTGCCATTCCCTCCTCTTCGCTCGGCGCTGACAACTACCGCCTGCCCTCTGACTTTGGCCATTGCAGCTCGCCACTGGCTAGAAACAGGGGCGACTCGCGAGCCGGCCCCGACTTTCGACCCTTTGCAGACGAGGAACCAGATTCCTTTGGCGGTGTCAGTCTCGATTTCGATGCGGACGGCAATCTGCTTGGCGTCTCCGAGCCCGAGCTTCCGCTCCTACCCGGCGCCGGATCGGGTCCTTCCCGCATCTCACAAAGTGGCCGTGGCCTGGATGGTGGAACCGACGGGCAGCTGCGGTTGAGCCTGGACAAGATCGGTGCCCATTCCAAGGACCAGGCGTCCCTCCAGACGGCCCAAGCTTCTGCCGCCAAGGCCTCCGAGACGACGACGACGATGACGACGACGGAGACGGAGGCTTCTGCCAAATACTGCACTGGGCGTCGGCGCAAGATTCAGCACATGCTCGACCTTACCGACCGCGTCTCACGCGACGAGTTCCGCGGCTGGACCGACCACTACTTGCAGAACATGGACGCGGGCCGCAAGCGCTTCAGGACGTCCACCGCGGCGCAGGCCAGGAAGAACGCCTTTGCTCTCCTTTACGGCAATAGAATTGCCGGCATCGGCCTCTCCCATGGCAGCCTCGAGGTCGCACATCCGCTGACGGAGGACTTTGCCGGCCATGGCCTCCGCACGCAAATCCATGGCCTGCATCCTGACGACGTCGACGCCATCGACACGAAGCAGGCAGGCCAAGGCCGAAGCCGCAAATCCCCCGAGGCCTTTGCGGCTGACGATGCGAGTCGCGACGCGGGGCGCAATGTCCGTCCTCGCGTGGAGCAAGGTGACGGCGCGGACGAGGTCGGGCGTGGCGCCGGCCATGGACGACCGCCACTCCTCGTCTGTCATGCCGTGGAGCCGCCCGGCGTCGGCTGTCCGCGGGCAAGCCGGCAGCGCGCGCAAGGGCGCTCCGTCTCCGAGCCCGCTGCACCGTGGTCGCGGCGGCAGCCTTCTCGGCCCCATCGAGCACCTCAGCGACCCGGTGGAGACGCGGTTGGCGGGCGCG
>KB854070.1:0-19953 GCA_000372705.1 Cerataphis brasiliensis yeast-like symbiont
TGCGGAGGGCCCTTTTTTTTGGGCGCAGCCTTCGTACATCAGTGCCGTATGCCACCGGAAGGGGGCAAGCCCACCAGCACTACGAAGTAGCTCCGCAATAACCGGGTTTTCCACGAGCGGGCGAGTAGACCAAGGTGTATGACAATCACGTGCCAGCCGCTGCCAGCCTGTCGTCTTGCTGTGTTTGTGGCCCAAAGCTGCTTTTATACGCGCGAGCTACCCCGTGATCCAATTTCCAGTCTCAGCTGTTTTATGGAAAGAGGCTGAAATTAGCTGGTGCGCGACGAACCGCCGTGAGCAGGCTCGGGCCTCTCAATCAGCGGATACAAACAATGGCTATTAGTCTAATTGGCGAATCGGCAGTGGCTCCTTGTCGTGTTTTTGCCAGCCGACAGGCTCGTCAAGCACATGATCATTTGCTGCCTCTTGGCATGCTGATCTGCTCCGGATGTAAGTGATTTCGATAGCAGCTATCCTCCAACTAGCTCAACTCAGCCCCTGGCTAGTGCTAGCTTGCCATAGTGTCAGTATGCTGTAAACTGTGCTGCACTAATACGCCGCAGCTCTGTGCGGAGCCAACTGGCCCTGGACGCCAACGCCTTTGCCCCCCTTAGCGGCGCTACTGCCTCGAAAGGCGATGCCATTGAACCCGACGCGAGGGCGGATCGGCCTGGATTCGCAGGCCTGGGCAAACCTGAAAACCTGTGGATTCGGAGGCTTTCCGTCGTTGAACTACACGCATGGAATCTCAAACTTCTCCACCTACTTTTGCGGCATATAGGGGCAGGCCACAAGCTCGGCCGTGCAGCATATTGCGCTATTGGGTGCCTTGGGAGAGGATCCTCTGCGAAGAAAGGGCCGGCATCCACGGCGTCTGTCCGACAATGTCCTGTCTTATCCATCACGCTCAGCTGCTTTGAGCTCTAGCTAGGTGACTGCGGGCTCGGCAGAGCTTACGACAAAGATACAGCAGCTTGGCCCTTTCAGATGCTGGTCGGAGCAAAAAGCCTCTGTTGGAGCCGAGCAGAGTTCCCTGCAGGACGTGTTCCCGGGTGACCATACGGACGATCAGGAGTACCAGTTTCTCAATCCGGCTACCAAACAAACTTCGGCCAGCACTCGGCCCTCGACTCGGCGGCCGAGCTCGAGGTGTGATGATTGTACCCAAGGCAGGGAAGCGTGACTGGTTCCCCCCCCCCAATCATATCGGTTGATCGCTCTCCAGCCTTGTCTGGGGGAAGGCTTCGAACGACTCGTCGCTCGCCGGCTCTCGTGTGTCGCCCTTCGGCATGGCGTCGTGGCCAGGGATCAGTGTAATGCGGTTCCTCGCCGGTCCGCCACTCATCTCACCAAAGCGCTTGTCTGTGACGTCCAAGCTTCCTGGACTTAGGAAAGCGGTGGTTGGCATTGCCACGGTCGATGTCAAGGGCGCCGTCGATAGCATCCAGAGGGGTCGCCTCTGCCACTGCCTCCGCGCTCAAATGTGGCCGCCCGGTCACTTGCGGGGAACCATCGGCGGTTATAACATCATCTCTAAGGCTTTGTGAAAGTATCGGCGCTGGCTGAATTTCTAATCCGACTTTTGTGCCACCCTGTACGTGGCCTCTGATGATGACGTCGCACATATCGCAACGTTTTGTCGTCAAGCGGCAGGACTCGCCTTCAACTGCAGGGCTTGACTAGCAAGCTCACAGGCAGGTGTGGCTAGAGCAGGCACACACAAAGTGGAGGTCGAGTTATGGAGTATAATCACGTGGAGCGTTTCAATAAACAAAAAAAAAACACAGCTTAAACTGGTTATGTTTCAGAAACACTCCCGTTATCATCAATCATCAGCGTCGTCATCATTCTTCCTCTTCTCCCGCCGGCAGTCCTTGACGAGGCCACCAACCTTGGGCCCCCCCCAATCTTTCACCTTTGCTACCCACACCGCCCCGTCGAACCAACCGCTATGGCCTCCGCCGCTGCGCGCTACAGCCTTGTCTTCTACGTGCCGCCCAGCTTCGTCGCCGCCTGCAAGGAGGCCGTCTTCGGCGCCGGCGCCGGCTGCTACCCGGGCCTGGGCAACTACACCGCCTGCTGCTGGTCCACCGCCGGCACCGGCCAGTTCCGCCCCGGCCCTGCCGCCAACCCGCACATCGGCCGCGCCGGCGCCATCGAGCAAGTACCCGAGATCCGCGTTGAGACTCTCTGTGTTGGCGCCGACGTCGTCCGCGATGCTGTCGCTGCCCTCAAGGCGTATGTTGTGACCCGGCTACTTTTCCAAACAAGAGCGCCGCTGTCGTTGTCGCTTCGACTCGTCAGTAGCTCAGCCAGTCCACTCCTGGACTCTTCCTGATCCTGTTCTGTTCACCTCCGGTCCTTCCACTCCCTGACCCTCCTTGCAGCGCCCATCCGTACGAAGAACCGGCCTATCAAGTTTGCAAGCTAGAAGACTTCTGACCCTGCCCTGTTGCCACATGTCCGGGCTACCTATACAGGTGACTTTGGTGGCATCAAGGCAGTAGCCTACTGGCTGGCATGGGCGGCGCATCATCCTCGATCATGGTCCTTTTGATGTGTACGTCCAATCAGGAGACGAATCACACGTCTGTAAGTGGGAGTCGACCATGGACAAAATCAGCAAATCCTCCGCCTATTCGCGCTCTTCGACATTTTTTGCGTGTGCCCCGCTACCTCGACCGGCCTAGCCATTGAGGCGAGTCGCCTGCCACCACGACAACGCCGCTGTCGTCGTCAATCGTAATCACGCAGCTTAGAAATCGTTGAAAACGTTGACAACACTGGTGTCGCAATGACGTCACTCAATCGAAAGGAACCTACAATGCTATGACGACCCGCAACGCCTCCATCACCTCTCTTACGCTAACGACGCAACCACCATCGCAGCCACATTCTCCTCTTCGCTCCGGACAGTAATCTTGGTCGTGACGCCCGACTTTGATGAGTAGGCCATCCTGATACTGGCCACAACCCGGCCTCCTCTGACCGTCTTGCCCAAAAGCTTCATCGTATGCGTGCTTTGGTTGACCGGCACGTCAGTGCCTTCCAGTGGCTGTAGCGATAATGTCTTGGCCAATTGCTCCGTGGCATCTGAATCAACTCTGTTAGATCGCCTCAATCATCACCCTGTTCCGTCTCATGAGCGACTTACCGGTAATGCTCTTCAGACCGCTCAGCTGCAGTGTCTCCTCCGCTTGCTCTCCCGAAGCGCCAATCTGCTCCCAAAGGTGGTTGAAGTTACTGGCAAAAGTCGGAATCATGTAATCACTACCGCTAAGCTCGAACTCGGATATTTCGTACTCGTCGTCGTATCCCGTCTCCTCGGGCTCGTTGGTTGACGGATCGATTTCCTTGCTGGTGAACTTGAGGACATTGGAGAAGGACGTGACGGGCATGGATGCCTCGCCATTCATCTTTTTGAACGCGACATACACCTTGCCGGGCTCATTTGTCGCCAATTTCTCGGCCTGGATGATGAAGACCTCCTCCAGCTCTTCTTCCTCTGAAGGGCTGGACACAATCGATACGTTCTCAAGAACCGTGTCAGGAAGAGTGTTTTTAACCTCGAATCGAAGCACAATATGCTCCTTGAAGACGTGCTTCACCAGCGTCACCACGTACTCCGTCTCGGCCTCCGTCAGCTCGATAACGGATGACGACTTGAGCACGTTGCCAAATTCTTTCATTTCGGGCACCTGCATCAGTTCCTCGCCGTACAGCTGTGCCTGAGCAGAGGCGGATGCGGCTGCCTCGGCTCCGCTCGTCGGGGCGGACTTGGTCGGCCCCTTGGGCGCTTTGAGTGTCGGTGCTGTCACGGTGAGCTTCTTCGTCCTATCTTCAGCGTCGGCTTGTTCGCGCGTGACGATGGGGATCTTGGCGATATCGAATGGGTCGTCAAAGGCCGACTTGTCGTCCGAGGTGACATACATGACGAGCTGGTGCTCAAAAAAGGGCAGGGAGAACATGTTTTCTGATGGAACCATGATAAGCAAATGCTACATCATCGAGACGGAGAGATGTTGTTTTACCATTTTTGACAAAGTTGCGCGCCACGTTGTCATGCTCGGCGTTCATGAGCTTCAAGTTCAAGGCGGCACGGTCGCGCACTTCGTCATCGACGTCATCCAAGCATCGCGTCAGGAGCACCTTGACGCTGGCTTTGACGTCCGCGTCAGTCTGACCGACGCCGAACTTGGCCAGAACAGTGACGGCGGCAGCCCGGACGATGGCGTTTTCAAGCACCACTCGGTTGTATACGTAGCGAATGTACTTGGTGGGCTGTTTCGTCTTCGGGCCTTCCAGTCCGATGAGATGAAGTATACGCACAGCCAGCTTGGTGAATTCGCAATCTTCGATAAACTCGCACAGGTGTGCCAGGACCTCTTCCTTGGAATCCGGAACGAACTTGATAAGGTCGAACATGCTCTCCACCACGGCCCGCTTGAACTCGTAGCCACCCTCGTCCCGCAGGATGCCGCTGAGGAACGTGAGCATCGAGACCTGTTTGCTGGGAAACTTGAGGCAGAGCGTGCGGATGGCTTCAACAATAGTCACCTTGAACTCATCGGTGATTCCCGACATGAATCCGGATATCTGTTTCATCAATCTATCCACACTTGCCTCATTGCCGGTCTTAAGCAGTGTGGTGATGGCGAAAGTGGCGATCGATCGGTTATTGTTGGAGATGAGGGTCTCGATGTCGGGGTTACAGATGGCGACGGCGCTGGGTTTGAACGTGGCAAAGTTGTGGAGAATCCGTAAAGCTGCGAACTTGGTGACGGCCCGTGGTGATGACAAGAAGAGCTGCAGGACATGGACGGCCTGTGTGACTTCACTGTCCGTCACGTCCCTCATGTCACAGATGGCCTTGGCGGCCTCGAAGTTGACCATCTCGCTTTTATGCCGCAACCAGCCGTCAAGAAGTTGCATCATAGGTTTTCGTAGCGTTGGATCCTCTTCCGCGAGCTGGGATGCAAGCCGGACGAGCATCACGAGAGCCGCAGGACTCCTCACCGCGCCGGGCGCTCCAAATTGTTGAACCATCTTGACCAGCGCCATCCTGTCGTGCATGCGCATCTGATACAACAGGCCAATGGCATGGTATTGGGACATTGAGGAGCTGTTCATGGGCACTTGGCCGCTTGAGGACGTGAAGCCCAGCGAGAAGCCACCCGTTGATTTGACATTCGCGGCTGCTTCTTGCGTCTCGCTTTGCCACCGACGTACAACATCCTTTGCAATGGGGAGAAGGTGGTATGACGATGCCAGAGCGGCAGACGACACGGACGGATCCTTACTCACAATCGCCGTCTTCATCACTCGTTCGATCGATCCCACGGTTGTCGCCTGCAATTCATGTCAGAGACCTTGACCAGCACGTTGCTTTTGTAGGCCAGCGGTGGACCGTACATCGATAATGCGGCAGAGAGCTCTGATGGCATTGGGCCGGTAAATGGCATCGCTGCTCCCACCGATATCTTTCATGATTGTGCTGGTAACCATAATGATGTCTTCGGCAGAGCTGGCCAGCTCTTTGATCACCAGGTGGACCATCTGCCTGAGGCTGGCATCTTTGTTCTGGAATAGCTTGGAGATGCCAAAGAATAGCGTCGTAGCCTCGTTTGCCGGAAATTTTTCACCCGTGTAGAGTAAAAGAGCAATCTTGGTGAGGAGAATGCGACATCGTCGAGGTTGGATGGGTGAGCTGTTAAACAATCGTGCTGTCTGCTCATCAGTCATGCCGCTTCGTAAGGAGTGCTCGCGGATCGCTGGGATGGCCTGCTTACCTTCCTGGAAAACCTGAGTGCGGTCCATCTTGACCAGGCCGAGGTCAGCATCCTCGTCCTTTTTTCCGTAGCTCATTTCGGGCGACAGAGTCGAGAGGCAAAGGAAAAGGTCTTGGAGGCGATTTCTCTCCAGGCTGTCTAGACAAGGGCTCCTCCAGTCAACCACGTTGACGTCCAGTGAAGAGCAGGGTGTATCACGTGATGTTCCGTTTGATACGAATACGAACAACGAGGTGCTTCACACGCGCGCGAGTCGCGTGTGCGAAGGAAAAAATGGAGATGCGTTGATACAGTTGCAAAATACGAGCCCAAAGCGCTTCATGGCCTCCGGTGTACGAAGTATTTCTGCAGGCATCTCGAAGTGCAATATCCCACTTTGCTCATCGCATGTGCCGATACCGAGTTCCATTACCAGCCGTTGTCCGCCGCTAACATCCCCCTGCCGCTCACCCGAGCGCGCTCTCTGTATCGAAAGGGCAAGCTGTGAATATGAAGACACTGGCGACTGTTGATCTTCGAAAGCTGCTCCGGGTCATCGGAAGACGGCCGGCCGCATGCTTCGTCCACTCCAGCGCCGCAAAAGCTGCCAATGTCGCTCCGCTTACCGGAGCCGGACCGCCGCCTACGCCTCCAGTTTCCAAGGCTGGAGCCTTGAGCGACAGGATCCAACGCCGTAAACGGCAGGCCGAACTGCTCAAGTCGGCAGAAATTGCTCGAAGCAACAAGGGCGGGAAAGCGACCTCGCCGAGAAGGAGATTTTGGAGAGACGTCGGCGTTCAGGAGGTGAACGGTAGGCTTGTCACACCGGACTCCATTCATGGGTTCAGCTGGCATGGCTACTGACTCTTGGGCTCTACAAGGCGAATTGCACATACTTCTCGACTCACGACCGCTGCGACATGCTCAGACAAAGGAAGTCATATGCATTCCCGCATCCAAGCCTTACCTGGCTTCTGCTCTTGCTCTTGAGTGGGACAGCTTGACATCTGCGCAACAAGCAACGAAGCAGCATTTGATACCACTTACGAGCCTCATCTGCCGCGCCCTCGATATAAAGAAGGACGATGCGTCAAACTCTTCAGCCGTGGGGAGAATTCGCCAAGATCTGGTCACGTCGCTCATGAAATATCTCGACACGGACACGTTGCTGTGCTGGGCACTGCCTGCTGGTCCATATGACCAGCGTAATAGCGCCAGCGAGTCTCTTCGAGACTTGCAGAAGCGAACGGCGGAAGAGACGATTTCTTTTCTGGCTCGCTGGGCATGGCCTACGATCGAGATTGAGCCCGTCCTCGACGGTTACGACATTGTGCCGCGCCCGCTAGCCAGGAACGTACGTAGCGTCGTGCAGAGCTGGGCCGAGAAGCTTAATTCATGGGAACTGGCCGGCTTTGAGCGTGCTGTCTTGGCTGGCAAAAGCGTTCTGGCAGCCGCAAGGCTGATTGTCGAGTGGAGCGAAGGCCCTACAGGAATACCTCATCTTAATGGCGGTGACAAGTTTGGAGTCCAAGAGGCCGCCCAGGCTGTGAGCCTCGAGGTTGACTGGCAAGCGGCACAGTGGGGAGAGTTCGACGATACCCATGATGTGAATGCGGAAGACGTACGGAGGCAACTGGGCAGCGTTGTGTTGCTGGTTTCGGGAACCAGTGGGTCAAGAAGATTGAATTAAAGCCAAGGCGCTTCAGTAGAGAGCCGCTATCGTACACGTAATAGAGGAAAACGTGAATCGAGCGTCCGCCATGCCTGAGCAACAATCGGGGAGGTGAGCCACTTTGAGGGGGTTCAAAGGCCAAAGGGTCAAGGGGGAAATATGGTTCCCGAGGCAATGTTCCGCTTAAAGGCTTGCCAAGTTTGGGCAAAGAAGGAGAGGAGGCCCCTGACATGCTGGTCATTTTTCTTCATCATAAACGGGACGCTGAGAATTGACACGAAAAGGCCGAACCAGAGGGTGGATCTGAGTGCCGCGCGCAAGAACCGTCGCCGCACGGCACTGGGCTCCATCTGAGGCGAGTCAGCAGAGGTTGTACGCGGCAAGAGCCGGATGAGGCACGTACTGTATAGGTCCAGTCTCGATAGGTCGGGAAGAGGCACTTGTACCAGAAATAGGCTTGGGTGTACGGATAGGTCATGGCATTCCATTTCGTGCCCTCCGGCCCCTCCTTGGTGTACCAGTTCTGGCAACCGCCTCTGGACCATACCGTCTTGGCCAGATCCTTCTGCAACTGGCGTGAAAAGCGTCGCTCAGCCTCGGGTTTGACCTCGACGGCGGTGGCGTCGCCGTCAAGAATGGGCTTGATGAGGCGGAGGGCGTAGTTGACGGAATTTTCAGCGGCCATGATCGTCGAGGTGTGACCAGTGGCCGAGTTGGGTCCTGCGGTCCTGGCATCAGCGGGCCTTGCCAATCGGCAAGGACATGAGAGGAGAGAGAAGCGGGGAGTGCGGCGACGACAAACCTAGTATCATGAAGAAATTGGGGAAATCGCTCAAGGCGCAGCAATTGTAGGCTTCGGGTCCGCCATAAGACGACCAATGTTGGTCGAGGGTAACACCTTGCCGGCCAACGACGTCGATGCCGCTCATGAACTTGTTGGTGATGTAGCCAGTGGCCAGAATTATGACGTCGGCCGGAGTTGTGGTGCCATCTTTGGTTCGGATGCCATGGGGCAGGATCTCGGCAATGGGCTGGTCGGTCAATGTGATGTTGGAGGCGTGTAGGGCCTTGAGGTAGCCGCAATCGAAGACACGCCGTTTGCAGCCGATTTCGAAGTCTGGGATGAGAAGATTCTGGCAGTGTTTGGGAGCCATTTCCTGAATGTACTTGGAGGCACGAGCTTTGGCGTGCGAGCGATATGTGGCGCCAGCCAAGGTCATGTAGAAGCCCCTCAAGTCGTTCTCAGCCAAACAAAAGATTAGAAGTCGGATGAGGCGCAAGAAGCCCGGAAAATATCGTAAGAGCCATTTCATGACACGAGTGGAGGGGATTTCAATGGACGGAAAGATCCAGTGCTTGGAGCGGGCGAACTGGGTGAGCTGTTGGGGCTCATCGACAATGCTTGAGACGATTTGCGCGGCGGAGCAGCCGTTGCCGATGAGGGCAACTTTGTTGCCACGGAGAGGGACGCCGGGCCTCCAGCGAGCGGCATGAACAAGGGTGCCGCGAAAGGAGTCGATACCGGGCAGGTCCGGAGAGTAAGGCTCGACGAGGACGCCGGTGCAGCTGAAGAGGAACTGGCTCTCATGCAAGAAAAGGGAGCCGTCGGCGAGGTTTCGGACGTGCAGTTGCCAGCAGCGCGACGGCTGGAGCCACTCGCAGCGGACGACGTTGACGCCGAAGACCATCTTGGAGGGCAAGCCATAGTCATTGGCAACTTGCTTGAGGTAAGCCCAGATCTCGTCCTTCGTGGGTAAGGTGCGTGGCCAGGCCGGTTTGGAGGCGAAGGAGAAGCTGTAGAGGATGCTGGGCACATCGCAGGCGCATCCTGGACAGCGGCAGGGACTCGTCGTCAGCGCAACAGCCACATGGGCGGCTCTCCCAAAGGCGGCTCCCTCAGATGGCCAGGGCGCAGAGGAACAAACCAGGGTAAGTGTTTGCGAACCAGGTGCCTCCTAAATCGGCATTACGCTCGAAGAAGCGGATGTCGGTGATGCCATACCAGCGCTGGAGCGTGGCGCCAAGACTGATGGCAGAGAAGCCAGAACCGATGCAGGCAAACTGGCTGTAGCTAGTCGCGGCGCTGGCCGGTGGCAGCTTATGGTCGGGAGGCATGATTGCAGGGGAGGGACGGTCCTGCTCGCGTTTTGGAGGCTCGCCGCAAGCACGGAGAGCGACAAGCAGCAGCTTCAACGAGGGCGTGAGGAAGAGCACTGCATGATAGGCGATCTCCGGCGGTCCAGCGGATTGGCTTTGTATGAGGCTTCAAGGCTGGGAGGTTGGGAGACGGATGAGACGACTGGCGGCCTGTCTATTCGGAACCTCGGCTGCGGGAGCGGGAGCGGGAGCGGGAGCGGGAGCGGGTCGACCTTATGCGCCGAGGCCACGCTACTCCCAATCTCACAGGATTTGAGGGCGCAGTGAAGGGAAGTAGATGGCCGGCACGCTGCCACAGGAATCAACGGGATGCAAGACTCTTCGGGCTATGAATCCGGCAAGGCCGAGTTAGGCCGACTGTTATATAGACGACTGGTCCCTGTTCCTCGGCCTAATCGCACCAACTGAGGGACAATCTCGAGTCTCATGCATGGAGAAGTATAGAACCTACGGTCGGATTCGGCGTACCGGATCCGGAACACAATGTCGAAGGTAACGTCGTGTAGCCGAGACCCTGGATGTATATCCCGGCTAGACTGGCTACTTATTGATGGAGCTCTGTTCGGTTATTTGGCAGGATTTGGTGAGGAATCTAACTATTTAGTTTCTTTCTCTTCATAGGACGTTGATTCCATCTCAAGACTAGCTGCTGTGTTCATCTCAGCTAGCCCCTTGATAGAACGCCCCATTAACTGTAGTAAAGGGAATCATCCGTTGCAGCAATGGCTCGAGATCCAACGGAAACAGACGAACACAGTCATCGGCTCAACAGACGTGCAGGAATGAATATGGGCAAGACTAATAACCGGAATGTGCTGTCCTGCTAAGTTAATCGAATTGTGTTTTGACCATAATGGAAAGGGGGAGGGGCAGGGGTTCTTTGCGCTAGGACCACAAGTACCTCGGGCCGCACCTATTTTCTTCGCAATTGAAAGTCTCTCAGGAACGCCGGTTCCGTCAGGAATGCCGGCCTCGCACCCTCAACAATTGTCATGATCACTCAAGAGCCTGTGCCGGCACCGCTAAGTCCGCGGGGCTGGCCTCGCAACGCGTTGATGGAGGCGAGGGTACCGTCATATTGGGAGAGATATGATCCACCGGCCCTTTCAAGGGGGCCTCGCACTCGGGGTCTTCCTCTATGCTTTATATGATGCCACGCAAGATGAGCTTGCAATTCCGGTGCCGTTGGCCTCTCTCCCGACCTCACGGCCAATCTCCGAGGAAAACGGAGAAATTTTTGGACGCCCGAAAAAGCGGCAGCAGCTGCAGCGGCAGGCTGCGGCAGATCTTCTTGCAAAGGGCCTGATAGTCTGTTGTGACGACTTAGTATCATAGGCTATGCCATATCACCTGCATAGGTTCTGCAATCGTTGAAAGCAGCGGGATTGGTCGGTATCTGCCGGGCTGAAGATACTTATCTGGACGTCGACCAAGCTTTTTCAAGACCACAGTGCCCGCCTCCTTATACCTTGAAAGTACGTAGTTCGTAGACATGCCGTAAATAGGTGAGCCAGCGCCTCGGCCAGAGAGGCGCCGCATGCTCGGAGAAGCGCTACAGGAAGCTGGTCTGATCCTGGAGCCTTAAACGGCTTGGTTGACTTTAGGACTGAGGCCACCTCTTGTGCGGAGACTTCCACGGGGACATACTAAGCATCCATGCGGTCTCTCCGAGGAGGTTACGCCTCGCTCGGCAAGGTGGGGAGCGGAGTGGCTTCGGGGAAGAATCTGTTTGCCAAGACCTCCCCGCCTTCTCCGAGAACGTGGATGTGGCACTCTGCCCTTCCTGGAGCAAATTCGGGATCTTGGGCGGCTCCGAGGCGATGCCACTCCTTGCGCGCACCCATCTTTCAATGTTCCACAGCCGAGCAGAGTCCTGGCTGATCTCCTCGCGACGTTCTTTCCAGGCCCGCCGGCGGGCTTTTTGAACCGTGATGGTCTGTGCTTTTGATAGGCTTCTTTACTCCTCCCAAGCCCCAGGCGATGAGTCGTGCCGCAGGTGCCTCCGTAGAGGTTGCGTGCAGCGGAGCCAACCTCGGGAGTTCACCAGTCCTTCGACCAAGGCCCAGTCGACTATGTTATGGGTACCGTTCTGGAGACGACTCCGTCCAGTCAAGTATGGGGTTCCGCAAAAAATTTCTCGATTTCATTCAAAAAATTGCCCGAAATGTGGGACAGGCCCGCTACGGCTGCGGCAGCTTCTCTCTCGATGTCTGAAACAGGCATCATTTTCCAGTTGTATCCGGAGATCCCAGGATCGGGACTCCTCTAACTAATGGATAATGAAACCGTCGACGCAACATGATCGGAACCAGCGAGCGAGTCTTCGGGCCCGAGGTACCTCGCCTCCAGGCCAGACGAAACCCAGCAGAGATCGATGATCGAGTTTCTTTGTCGCTCACCCATCCTGGTGCACTCGCCGTAGAAGGGGGCTAGCGAGGGCCCGTGGGCATCTTTGATGGTGATCGCGTTGTGGAAGTTGACACAGGTCCGGTTATGCCCTCCTGCAGCAGTCCAGTAACTGGGAGGGTGTCGTTGGTATACGTATATGGAGGGTTCGCCCCCAATATAGAGCAAACTGTAAGGCGTGCTCGTGGCAGGGGGGGAGGATTGTCATGGGGCCTCCTAGGAGGCCAAAATTCTTGGATGGTAACAAGGTCAAGTTAGGCCTTGCTTCGGAGGGCGACCAGCGCCCTTTCGCGGCTGCGGTTGACGTTCCAATATAGTACTTTTAGTTGCATCGAGTCTGGGGTCCAGCATTTGGCGTACTAATAGATTGCGGGGGGTGTTGTTGCTGTATTGCTGCGCTCGGGGAGCTGAGGGTCCGGCACCGCTCCTCGTTTGTCGTATATTCCGTTCACAGTCGCGTCTTGGTATTGGTCACCGCGAGCTTTAGCCGGCGGTCGTTTTCGATGGTGGCTCGCAAGGCATCGGTCTCACTGGCCTCGTTGGTTGCTGACGCGGTGGACGAGGAAGAAGAAGTAGGAGAGCCCAGGGCAGTTGGTGAGGATAGCGGGATGATTTAGGGGGCGCGGGAAGGTGTTGAATTCCGAGGAACACTTGGGCGTTGCTCCTGCGCTCCGTTGGTGGCTTGGTGGTCCTAGCCGGTGTCAAATTTGTCTCGAAATGCATGGGCCACGGAAGGAAACCTTCTCTGGCCTTCTCCCATTGTTTCTGTACCATTGGACGGTCTCGGGACCAGGCCAGATGAGCGCCGCTGCAGTGAATCCAGTGGCCACCATTCTTGCGGAGGATCGGGTGAGTTGTGCCCGTCTTATCAAGGGCCTCGGCGCCACATGTGCCACAACGCGTTTTTGCCGCACAAAAATTGGCCAGGTGCCCGAAGCCAAAGCCCTGATAGCACTGCCTTGGGTTGACAAGCTCGTGATAAGGCTTGCAATGATGCAGCATGGATTCGAGAAACACGCCGTCATGGCACATCTTGTTTGCTGTGTCAAGTATTGGGGGGGAGAAGTGCAGGTGAAATCGCGACACCTGGTTAACTTTCTTCGTGGCTACTTTGATTCGAATAACCGTAACCCCATTTTCCTTGCTGATCTCGTCGCAAAGATCGCTCGAATCTCTGTGGAGAATAGAGCATGCCACGCCCTTTACCTCAACGGTATAGTTATGGGATGACAGCATAGCTCCGGTTCCGAACAAAGCTTGAGCCCAGTCTTGGTTCTCGTATCTATCACAGGCTGTGAAGCCTGCTGTGATGCCTGCTGGGTGGCCCTACTACCCTTGCCATGGCCTCTCACGCCACGTCTAACTGTAATTCTTCCAGTCCTTGTTCTGTGCCTATATTCCCGTTGAATGGACTACTGCGAGGACGGTGCTAGGGAGAGCTTTGCAATTCGACAGCCTCCGCAAGGGCATTCTCCTGACACTTGAGGCGAAGCGCCTAGTGCTCTGTTGGCTTGATCGAGGAAGCGATTCCCGTTGCAGCAGAGTCGCTGCTTGCGACGATTATGACTAGTGTTGAAGAGCACCAGGAACGATTGTTTTCTCATTTCGAGGCGCGCGAGGTCGGCCACGAAGTGCCTGGACAACATCCGGATCACGAATTCGAAGAAGCTACTCCTCGAGTACTATGAGTAGGAATTAGAGATATTCACGGATGAAATACAGTAAATCCTACCAGCGGCTTCTCAAGCCACCAACGTGGATGGTGTTAGGTTCGTTTGTACGGACGTGGGCCTATATACGCCTTTCACCAGGCGGTTTCCTTCAAGCGGTAGTTAAGGCCAGGACGCCTGATATTTAGGCGCTTCCCGACGTTCTTCCCTCTTCGCCTTGTTTCCGACCGAACTCCCCTTCATTCCCTCCTCAGCCGGGGTGTCTCCCCTCGCGGTGTTGCAGTTCTGGCGTGTCCAACACCCGCAAGCCGTTAATGGAGGGTTGTGAAAATCCCGAAAAAACTCGCGTAGGAGAATCCGGAGCCGAAGAGAAAGCCTGGCAGAATTTTCGGAATATTTCCTTGTATGTGAGCAAGAGGTAAGGAAGGGCAGCTCGTGTCACCGTTGGTGCTTCCATGGAGGTGTCCTCTTGGTCCAAGTGGGTCTCTTGAAGCAGTTGAACCTCATCAACGGGTGCAAGGGCAGGACCTCGAGGGCTTTTAAGGAGCGGGGGTAATAGCCAGGCCTCTTGCTGGTGCCACCGGGAAACCCTCGTAGGCTTCCCTGGAGGTTAGAGGACTGCTCTATCCTATCGTGCCTGAACGATGCCCTGGGTCTTTTGACGGCCTTATCAAGCCTCTTTGATTGGATTTTTTTATTTAACGTCGTGCGACGCGTGTGCCATCTCGGAGGGCAAACGATTCAACATCGTATGGTCTGAGCGTAGGCCGGATACCGCGGATGGGACGAGGAGGGCGTCATAACCCTGTCAGCCCGGTCCCACCGGTGGCATGCCTCAGGGCGCCGGTCTATTAACTTGGTGCCCGCCACCTTAATAGGTCAAAAAAAAACAATTAGAACCCACATCATGATCTGGTCACGTGCTTCGCCGGATTAGGCATATGGCTATTAATAATGCTGTCTTGTTTGAATAGCTACGAGTGCATTGCGTATCTCCCGCCGTCATAGTCCGCTGCGGCCCTCCGTAACTCGACCCTGACGTTGTCAAGCCCGCTGTTCGTGCTTTTAACATTCGACTCCCTTCCAACTCCTCTCCGCCATCACGTTCTCTCAGAATTCTGCCCCGTTCGCGAGCTGTATCCGATCCGTCGCCCATCATGTTGAGCTGGGCAAAGCAACAGTGAGCTTCCGTCTCGCTTTTCTGCTCCTCCGTATCTCTCCCCAACCCCCGCGACTAACCATGGTCCTCGTCTGTGACTTCGCCTGCCAGGCTGGCCAACGTCGCCGGCACCCAAGAGCCAGTCTACGGCCCTTCGGCCATTCGGTCGGTCGCCGAAGAGGCACAGTCGACGCCGTACACAGAGACGACGCGAGATGATCTGAAGTGGAAAGCCATGGACACCACCTCAGTTGAGACTGAGAGCTTCTATCTCTTTTCTGACGCCGGTGACATGGCCCTTGTCCAGGTTATCTTTAGCAACGTTGCGTACGACTGAGACCTCTTTTTCTCGACAGTGCCTCGACGTCTGCTGATGTGAAGCTGTTGTCCAGCGGCATCCACACGACTTGCCAATTCAACTCCAAGATCTTTTCCAAAGAACCTGGCACGCCTCACATATGGTGCGCTACACCTCTTAAAAATTTTGATTTCAGTGACGACAAGGCCTCGTTTTTCGCGGATGACTGTGCTGTCGAACTGTCTCAGGACGGGACCACCTACACTATTAAGAGTATCAACGATTCGAGATCCGTTGTCAATATTCAGGTCACCAAGGCAGCGCCGGGCTTTCAAGCGGGCAAGTCTGGCATGTCGACGTTTGGGACAGACTTGGGAAATCCATGGGGACGGATGCGGCATACCTTCTGGCCTCGCTGCAACGTCGAGGGCACCATAACGACCCCGAACGGCGCCATCGATTTAAAGGGCAGGGCGCTCTACGCCTATGCTTTGCAAGGCATGAAACCGCACCATGCCGCGGCGCGCTGGAACTTTGTCGACTTTCAGGGTCCCAATTTTTCCGCCGTCATGATGGAGTACATCACGCCTCCTTCGTACGGTTCCACTGTGGTCAATGTTGGCGGCATTATGAAGGAGGATCAGATTATCACAGCCGGATGCGCCAACCAAGCCATTCATACTGCCGTCAAGGACGATCCCGAAAACGATTGGCCGGAACCTACGCACGCCAAGTTTGTCTGGAGAGGCGTGGACAAAGACGGCAAACCTGTCGAGGCAGTGATCGAGGGCTGTTTGGGAGAGCGGCTTGACAGGGTTGACGTTATGGCTGAGGTACCCGGGTTCGTCAAGAAAATTGTCGCCGGTGCCGCCGGAACGAAGCCCTACATCTACCAGGTTTGTATTTCAGCCGGCTCTGAGCGGAGACTTATCTTCTGACCACAAGACGTCTATTAGTACGCTACCCGATTGGCATTGAAGCTCAGGATTGGAGACGACGAACTCATCGAAGAGGGTCAGCTGTTCTGTGAAGCGACTTTCATTTCTTCTTGAGGCCAGGCCTGACTGGGTGCCTCAGAGCAGGCTGTGGCGCCTTGCATGTGTCAGGAACAGGCTTTGAGAGGGGGGCATAGACCACTTGCTTTTATATCTCGGCTCGCTTCCGTCAAATCTCTCGACAACCTCATCATCCTGCAGTGACGTGACCAATATCTAATTTTACGATCAATACGACCGAGTAGGTTGTGTATGGGCTTTAAACGTGATGACGTTGGTGGGCTACCGTCGGCAATTGTTCTCCCCGGACATCGCAGGCTTTCAATGGCCGGCGGAAAGCACTGAAAGCTACAGCCTCCGGCACCGCGGGTCATGTGGTGTGCGTCTCACAGGTATTCGATATTGCCAAAATAATGACGAGACGACAGTCATACGCACATTACCGGGGCCTCGACCGCGAATGACTTCTGGCTTCGGCGCCGACGCCGCGAGCGTGCACAAGCATCGCGGTCCAGGCGCGACACAAACGACAGCATCCATATCGCAACACGTGAACCGACATTCTCGGAATGAGTTGTCGCCGCCAACGACGACTACAATGCGTGCGACGTACATGTACACGGCTAGGGCCATGGCCGCTAAACCTGCGAGGCCAGCAACGAACAGGCGTGCGCTGCTGCCGAGGCGACAACGGTACGGGGAAAAAGACGAGCGACGCGCCCCGGCAGCGCGCGTTGGCGTTGAGCCCGATGCGGAAGCTCCTCAGGCACAAGGGGTCGATGCATCAAGGCGGATGCTCTGGGGTCGTGACCATCGCGAGGAGAAGAGACGCAGCCTTGGTGTGCTGGGCATCATCATCTTCAGTGGTCTATCTAGCATCAACGTGTCTTGACATATATGTGCGAGTGCGATCGCGATCAGCCGTGCAGGACTGTCTGGCGCCATGCGAGGATCTACGGGTCCTGCCAAAGGGAACCAACGCCTTTTCCCTCAGCTACCTATATTTCTGACAATCACCACTTGGTTTGTATCTGCACGCCCGACGGGGCAAGGCCTGGCGCTGTTCATCCTGCGGAGGGCATGGTGAGCCGGAGAGACTCATTTTCCATGGACGCCTTTCAAATGCGAGCGCTTCTTGTCCTGGCAGGGCGGTCTCTGCTGGGTTTCTTGTCCCGCGGCAGCCGGCGCCTCAGGGCCCGGGGCGCTTTTCTTCAAGGCCCGGTCGACCTGCCAGACGGCCCGCTCGAGCTCGATTTCAAGGGCCGGCACGTCCAGCGCGGTGGAAAAGTCGCGGACCTGCTCCTGCGTTAGGAGCATCTCCTCGTTGGCGTCGGAGCTCTGCATGTTTGCTGGTGGCGCGCCTTGTCTGTACAGATGGTTCAGCTTCGTCGACGGCGCCGGCTGGACGAGCTTGCTCTGGACTAGCCATTGGAGGTGTCGAGCGCCGGCAATGGCTCGCCAATGGGACCAGGTGCGGTAGACGAGGTAGAAAAAGGGCATATTCGGAATGCTGCGCAAGCAGATCAGCAGAAACTCTCGAGCTGGGGCAGGCGGAGGCGACGAGGTTACATGGGAATCAGGGCAAAAGGAATGGTGAGCGGCATGGCGGCGATGCACCAAAAAATGTTGCGGCGGTGTAACGGGAGACGCTCCGTCGCCAGCCGAAGCACTGCGGCGAGAGCCTCGTCGGCGGCAAAGGCAGCGCGAGGAAAGACGAGGTCGACAGGGTCAGGGCGGTGGCGGCGACGGTGCGCGGGCAGCGGCGGAACGGACTTGAGGCCCCATTCCTCGAAGGGGATCCGGCGGAAGGCCTGGTTGCCGTAGTCGACCACCTTGCGCTGCCAGCCGGCCTCGTACTTCTCCCACTGCGCCCACTTGCGGGCCGCCCAGGCGGTGCTGCGGTCGACAAGGCTGCGACCGGCAGGGGCGCCGCGCGAGGAAGCGTCGAGGCGTTGCGCGAGCAACAGAGAGCGCCGCGTAGATACGGGCAGGAGGAAGAGGCGCATCTTTACTTTGTTCTTCCTCTGTATTTTGTGCGAGGCGAGAAGATGGAAGGCGGATATCTGAGCGTAGGAGTGACGCGGCGGCGACGTCGTCGGGTCTGTTGTCTGCGAGTCTGTATCGCGCCCTCTCGCGCCGTTGGCCCGCCTGTTTGTTGGTATGCTACGCTTACGCTTGCGCTCGCCTAGGCTCGACAGAAGGGAGGCCAGTCGTCGCTGCGAGCGCGGGACGATGCGTGGATGCGAGTGAGTTCGGCCGCGAGCAGCCCGACGAGCCCGGGCTGTCAGGGCATGATGGGGCGGCGCGGCGGTGCTTGGCAGGTGCTGGACGCGAGAGATGACGAGGTCAGGCGAGGGAGGACCTGGGGTCGTCGGCTGAGCATAAGCAGGAATTCAAGCGAGACGGAGAAATCCTTGACTGCCGGCTGTTCGCTAGCTCGAATGGCTAGTAAGTTTATTGGCATGGACGTCGATTTGCTTGACCTGCAGGGCGAGGCGCGATGAAGCACAGCCGCGGGATTTTTTTTATTCCCCTCCGGGCCGGGTCGTAAGTGACTTAGTAACGGAGGCGCCCGCCGTGGCGCAAAATCCAAGGATCGATCCAGCTACCCTAGTGTCATCGTTCCCCGCCCCACTACTAGTTAACTATTTGGTGGCTCTAAACTCGCACACCATCTTTGTGGCCTCGTCCAACATTCCCATGGCTTACCAACGGCTCGTCTCCTACTGGCTCGGTCGAACCCGGCCCTAGACTTGCCTTTCTCAGGCCAAGTGACCGCTGCGAGTTCGTTCCTTGCAACGATCTCTGCTCCTCTCTACCCGCTCCGTCATCGGCTCATCCAACTTCTTTGTTTCTCGGCTGCGCCGTCGTGCTCTGTAAACAATAGGTGACTACGCCCTCCATGCCTTTGCGATGAACGCCTCCCTCGGCACGATCCGAACCGCCTTGCGACACTGTCGCCACTCTTCGTCGGTTGTCGCTATACCCAGATTCGCTACGTCGGCCTACCACTCGTACTCCCTGCCGACGAACCTGCCGCACACCGACAGCATACCACAGACGACCATTGCACAGCCTGATCCCTTGCCGCGTGGGTGGACCCTCAAACGCGACCCCGTGGCTCCGGCGCAAGCTGCCAAACCAACGACCGAGATTGAAGAACAGGCCGTTGCCGCAACAGCCCCAGAACCCAAAGCGGCGCGGCCACGGCCACAGCTTCGTCCCCGGAAAGCCGCCATCAGGCTCACGCCGGCCGCGGTCGATCAGCTGCGAACGCTCCTCGACCAGCCGGAGCCGAAACTTATCAAGGTCGGCGTCCGTAATCGAGGCTGCAGCGGCCTGGCCTACCACCTCCAATACGTCGAGAAACCGGGCGCATTTGACGAGACGGTCGAGCAGGACGGAGTCAAGGTGCTCATTGACAGTAAAGCTCTCTTCAGCATCATCGGCAGTGAAATGGATTGGATTGAGGACAAACTGAGCCAACGGTTCACCTTTAAGAACCCCAACATAAGTATGATGCATTGCTTTTTTTCGTCTACTGCTCGCTCTCACGCTAACATCATCAACAGAGGAACAATGCGGCTGCGGCGAATCGTTCATGGTATAGCCTTATCCAGCTTACGGCCTGACGTAGAGCAGGGCAGCCTCGCAGACGTTGAATTAGCAAGACTCAAGTCACGCGCCGCACCACATATCGGGCGGTGGATGTATCACATGAACTTGCTATGCGAGAAATTTTATGTACGGCTTCGAATACCTAGCAGGTAAACTGCGAAGGGCTGTTGTTCTAGGCCGTACATTCGATTACCGTGCGGTTTTTTTTTT
>KB854072.1:8827-20794 GCA_000372705.1 Cerataphis brasiliensis yeast-like symbiont
ACACGGTTATGGCAGTGGCCAACGGCCAACGCTTATTCTCGACGCATCAAGGCTACTGCTCAACTAAGACCAACAGTCTCATTCTTTTTCCTATCCTTCGGCCCAGAAAAAAAAATAGAGATAACAAGGAGGACAAAAAGGAAGGGAAAAGGGAACAAGGGGACAAAAAAATTTGCACGCAGCTGCTCAATGTTGGCATCAACAAAACCGCCAGCGCCTTACTGCAACCAATGTCCCCCTTCTCTTTCAACCACTTATGCCAGCCTAGTGAATTATACCCAAACGAAAGTATTTGTAGCAGCTGTACTTAGAAATATTTGCTTTCCGGACGACTCAGCCGATTAGCTGAGCAGGAAGTATGCATGAGGAGTAGAGACCTAGGGAGGGAGCAAGATATAGTGAATTTCGAGCAGGATGCATATACTTTCGAGTATGCAAGTGCGTGCGAGCCAGTCGACAGGACATGATTGCCCTCTCAGTCTTTGAACCCTCAAGGTGGGCCCAGAACGGCTGGCGCCAGACACTGCTGCAGCTTTTGCCTCGTCCGTTTATTCCTGTCCGAATCCCATCGTTTCTTCCACGGCTATCGTCAACTTCTGTTGGAGCGTCTCCAGATTTCGATATGGGGGAAGATCGATTCGGTTGAAGCTACAGCCCGTCTATTAGCTGACTTGAACTGCCCACCAAGCTGCCAGTCTTGTCATGACCCACCATGTATGCGCCTTTGGCAAGTTGACTATTTCGCCAGCCTTTTCGATCGTGAACCGTCTCGGGCCGTCGCTTCCCTGGAGATCTTTGAACCCGTTCACCGGTATTCTCGACGTGCCGGTCGTAAACTGCAGCAGTCGCGACTTCTGCTCGCCGTCCCACGAGCGGACAGTCTGCCAGAAGTTCTGAATGACTTCGTCTGACTCCGTATAGCCCCGGTAGTCTGTGTGCTTCTTCCAGTCGTCAACGTCAATCTCTGCAATACCTCCAATGAGCAGTTCGAGCTCGCGTTCGTCAAAGACGTTGATAAGATCCTGAGGAATGAGTTCATGAAAGCCTTCTTTGAACGCTTGGAACTGTTCCGCGATCCGCTTCTCGATCCGCCACTTGACCATAAGATCGACGTAATCTTTCTTGTTTTCGTTCGTCACCTCTATGTTTCGTCCATTTGGCACCAAATCCTCAGTCGTCATCACTCCAAATCGCTCGTCTTCGGTAGAGAAGGTCTGCTCCAAGATACCTCCCGAGATATCGTTGTCCAGCATCCACTGGAGCGAGCGATGGAAGTCTGCATCGACTCCCTCCATGTCAACCAGCGCCACGCATTTGCCTAGTACCATCTTGTACAAGGCACCGATGAAGAAGGCGTCGAGAAAGCGGCGATGAAAGATGGCTAGCCCGACAACGCGACCGATAAATTTGAAGTAATTGAGGTGTTCCGGATTGATGCCGGAATGAGGATTGATTTGAAGCGTGTAATTGTCATGCGCCGAATACTCGAACAGGCAGTAAAAAGGGTTAAACATCTCGTGGGACAAAAGAAAGAAAAACTCTCGGGACAGGCCTCCGTAGTCGAGGCCGTCCTCGCCATCAAACTTGATCATCAACCGCTTCTTTAAATCCGTCGGCGACTGACGCGTAATTTCGGCAAAAGAGTCTTCGAAAATGTGCGATCGACGGACTTTGATGTGGCATTGCCCGCTAAGAATGCGCATGGCGGGCTGCGATCTAAAGTAAATGAGTTTACGTCGGAAATCTCGCTTGTACTGAGGCACATTCTGGTCAAGAGAGGAAGGGAGCCGAGGATCGTCCCACGTCGTTGTCTTGGTGTTGTGGTCCACAAAGTAAACTCGAGCCGTATTCGTGAGCCGCATTTCCCATCCGCTTGGCAGGGGGCCGAGCTGCGAGACGGGCTGCTGCTGGATCTGGCCGTTTGCATTATTCTGACCTCCGTACATTCTGATGTACTGTTGACGTCGAGGATCAACCCAAGTCGTGGTGCGCGTGTTATGGTCCACGAAGTAAGGCCTGCCCTCTGGCGTCCATCTTGCCTCCCATCCAGGAGGGAGCTCGCCAGTGCCTGGGCTTGTTGCGCCCGTATGCATCATGGTCTGGTTATTGTGTGCATGATTTACGATGCTATTGCTGACGGTAGGACTGCCCCCGCTGGCTTGCGAATTTCCCTGTTGCTGCTGCAGCGGAGTCGGGGAGCTGGTACCGGTTCTATCTTCTGGCAGGGTTCGGTTTTGGTGTCTCTGGCGTTCCACCTGTGTGGCGGCCTCTCTGTCACTTCGTGACTCGGCCGCGCCGCTCGCAGAGGGACGATTCCAGCTGGTAGTTCTCGTGTTATGATCAACGTAGTAAGTTCGTCCAAGATTATCTTCCCTTCGCTCCCAGCCGGCCGGCAGGCGTCCTTGGGTATCCTCAAAGGGGCTGAGCTGGCTGGTCGGTCGCGCTTGACTGGACCCACAGGCAGGTGGCGGAGCTGGTGTTGTCCCAGTGCTGGCCGAATGAAGGGGCAGTATGGTTGGGGGCCCATTAGCCTGGCTAGTTTGCCCAGACGTTGAAGACCCCGGGCGAGTGTCGGCAGCTGGCGCGGCAAGCGAAGGCATACTAGAAGTGCCAGGGGTTGAGAGAGCTGGCCGACTGCCAGATGCCGGATTTCCACGGGCTGGAGTAGACAGATTGCATGACAAGTTAATGATTAGCTTGCCATGAACGACAAGGTTATCCGTCGACTTCTTAAGATCGCGTGTAAGCATCTGATCTGCAATTTTTTCATCTGTTAGCCCTAAGCACATTAACAGTGAAAGGCTTGGCTCCTCACCGTCGGCATCGCTTCCAAAGGAATGCATAACGTCTCCAACTCTTATGTTGATGACACCCAGGAATCCCTGATCCTTCTTCTTGAATTTCTTCTGATCGAAGACCTGGACCGCCAGGATACTGTCTTCGTTGACCATACTGGTGCGTTGTGAGCGTCGGAATGCGACCGGGAGGGGGGGGCAAGACCGACAAGTCAAAACTCTCGTTCCAGTACGGGTTCAAAGTTCGTTTGCTGACCAATGTTGTCTTTGTTTGTTCGCCATTGATGGTAGCAACGGCAAAGGGATCGGGCAGACCTGTCTGACTCGTCAGCGATGCTGCATGAAGGACAGGTGGTTACGGCAGTCGACGCACGGAAGACATCTCGCTTGTAGAGACCGTCAGCAGCGATTACTACGCCGCCGAGTGTTAGACGGTATCTCGAGCTAACGCATTTTCAAGAGAGATGGGGTGTAAAACGACGACGAACCGGTCACGCGGAGGTTAGGCTTGCTGCCGCGGCAGTCAGTATCGAAGGCGTCAGACTACGGGGTCAGGATGGAGGAGTCCCGGAGCTCACCTGGGCAGCCCGGACTCGGAGCGAACGCTCATGTCGTAGGCCCTTGAGCAAGCAGGCAAAAATAACCTGCAAGACCAACCCCGGGGGAATGGCGGCGGGCGATACGCAAGCTCGCGACCGAGAACGCCGACGATGGTCGTCGAAGGCGAAGGAGCCTTGCGGGTGGAAGGGGGCAAAAAAAGCTGCAGCGTTTCGAACGATGGAGACAGCACAAGACTGGATATGATGACAAATTAGTCAACAGTCTGAATGACGGCACAAAGAGAAGCGACGCAAGAGGGGAGGACGGCGTAGGTATGGCCGTGCAGGAAGTAAGACGTGCCAGCATGACTCCCCCGCTCACCCAGCGCGAGTGCGAAACGAGAGGCGGCGCGAGGGCGTGGTGGAAGCAGAGCACGTGATAAAATGCTGCGGGGGGGCCAAGTTCCGCACGCAGAGGGATGTACGGAGACGAGCAGTTACATACACACTGGCGCAGGACCTAGTCATTAGCCAAGTACACAGCACCAACAACGGGCGCCACTCTTATGCCCGCGCGCAGCAGCAAACGGCGCAACCAACTAGCCTCTGGCCGTTGAACATGATATCTGGGGAGGGGTTTTGCACAGATATTGACGCAGATATTCAAGCATTTTGTGTGTGTGTGACTTTGAAGGTGCCGGGCTCTAGCCTAATATTCAAGCATTGGTGGTTTGTTAGCAACTTCAACCTCCGACAACAGGTGCTACTGCACGTGCTCCAGCACGATATCAAACGCAGCGGTAGCACGTGCTATTAATTGCGTCTCCCTGTTCAAGTCGGATATTTAGCAAGCCAGCCAGCAGGTTTTCAAGAGGATTCGGGCCCGTCAATACAAATTGACCCGATCCACAGCACCGCTATGGATCTGCGTACGTTTGGGGCTTATGTCGTTCTTCCTTCACCTTGTTCCCGACCGGAATTTTTCTCCACCTCGTCCTGAGCCTTTGGTGTCTCCCCCGGCGCTGTTGCATGTCCGGCGCGTTCGACGCCCGCAAGCCATCAAATGGGGGATATAAAAAGCCAGGGAAATCTCTCGTGGTACAAAACCTGGCAAGTTTGGGTTCATGCACTCGGCCTTCCGGAGAATTCGGGCCGCACAGGGTTTCCTCTGTGTGCCCAAGGGACTTGGTGGTGCTGGTGGTGTCAGGGTCGAGGGCCAGTTGGCTTTGTGGAGTTGTGGCGTGTGAGTGGGAAAAGATGGTGCACAGCATACGGGCAATGCCGAAAGTCAACAGCTGCAGAAGCCAGAACATCATTTCCCAGTAAGGTTACTCGTGAATGCTTAGTTCATTGGTTGCTGTAGTAATGCTCTTGGGAAGATATTGTTGAACATCATGCCAGTGAGCAAGACGTGAACAGTTCAGTCTTTTCAGACACGAAATTTTTTTGATTAGGGCCAATTGACTTCGTGTGTGCTTGTTTTGTACGCAAACTGCTCGATTGATATTGTGAAGGGGCTACTTCGTAGCTGAGATGAACACAGAAATTTGTATTGAGATTGAATCAACGTCCTATGAACAGGAAGATAACTAGATTGTATTACAAAATCCCCATAGTTACTCCTAAATAGTCGAAAAAAGTTCCGTCCTTTTAAAATCAGACTCGGTTTCATCAACGAGGTACGTCCAGTGTCTAAAACCCTGACAGATAGTGTGATTATCTGTTACCTAAATAGAAGCCCCCACCCTTACTCTCCCATCATCAATGCCCCACCACAATCAATGTAACTGTTAGTAGGTTTCTCCGTACACGACCTTGTGCGCTCGAAGTTGGCTGTGTATGATCGTTTGTCTCCCCCTCTCTTCGTTACAGACCCCAATCCAGTTCATATTACTATCTTGCCCCTTCAATGCCCTCCGCGCTTACATGGCACCTCCTTGACTCAGACTCCCTCGCATGAAGCTGTGTGGGCCGGTTCTTCCGTACTTTAGCCTGGCTTGTGCCGATGGCAGCAGATACACGAGCCTTGAGGGCAGAAGAGTGGGGAAAAAAAGAGTGAAGAAGCGCGAAGCGTCGAAGGTCAAGAAAGAGGCAGAGAAGAAGACGGTATCAGCGAGGCGGCGGGATGGTCCGCCAAGTGCCCGTTGATATTAGTTTGAGGTCACGGCCGACCAACTTAAGCGTCTTAGCGACGAAGACGCTTAATTGGTCTGCAGTTGTGAGCTATGCCCTGTTAGCGGATGCCTCGGCGAACCGTCGGCTCGATATCACTCTTAGCCCTCTTGGGCTTAGCGCGGCCATGACCGCGCCAAAACCACACGATTCTACCTAAACAGATAGCTTTACTTCCCCATCGCTACCAATTGACAAATTGCCCAGAGCCTGTTAGTGTCCGTTGATCTGCAGGCCATTACAGCAGTGACCCTACGCCAGGATCAACGGGTAAACGTTTCGGGTCGTTGCTGTAAGGGAAAGGCTCTTTGAGACAAAGGTAGCCTCTGATTCAGCATGTTGAACTATCTCTAACGACAGAACAAGAACGGAAACCCCCAAAAGCGCGATCCCGCGCGCCTTCTTGTACTGCTCTGACTTTCCTAGTATAGCTTCCCAACGGCCAACCCCTTAAGCTTGCCGCAGCCTCCTTGCTCCGATTCTCGTCTGACAGCCGGCCCTTTGGCCGCAGCTTCATTGAATGCGCTGCGGCTGCAGTCATCAGGCAGCTGGTCCTCCGGCTGGTCGCCGTCTCGTTTCAGACGCCGCGGCTCTAGTCATCGGTCAGCCAACCCTTTGACTGGCTGCAGCCAACTTTAGGCGCTGCAGCCTCACGGTCTGTTGACACCCCACGTGATGTGCAGGCCTTTAGCCGGAGCCTTGTATCCAGGCTCCAGCCCATGACAGCTGCGTCGTCGGTCAGTCGTCGAAGCTGGCGGGCTATTATTCGAGGCGAAGACAGGATTCTGAGCCCGCGTGGAAACATCGGAGACGTCATGAAGACCAATATGCCGAGCAAGCCCTCGTCCAGATCGGACAAAGGGATCTTCGTTACATCAGGTCCGGCAAGCAACAGCGCCCACTTGATTCCAACGTTCCGTGATGAGGTTTTCTTGCGAAGAAAATAGCCTTGTCGCCGCTGCACCAGCAAACCCCGTCGTTACTACAATACATGGGGACTGATCGGCGGGCCACGTTAGGCGCCGTCGGCACTCGCAGCTTCGGTTCGACAACAGTCGGTTATTTACCTCGTTTGGACGGTCCGGTGACCTTATTCTCGTGTTCGTGCAGTCAAGCCCCCCCATCCGCAGACTCATGACCGGAGGCTTGATTAATTACCGGATAGGTCCCGGATACATCCTGTGTCGTCTGGCCGTGTTCTGGGTCATACATAACCGCCCGGTTAATAACGCCAGCCAATCCGATGCGTTGTCCGAGATTGTGCATAGCCGCGCGGCAAAGATCACCAATCAGACTTACGAGTTTCACGTGACTGCTCCAGTGCCCCTAGGAGCCCACCTAGGAGTCAGCCTATCACCGGCCCCCTAATAGAGATACCCGCTTGTGGCTGTTTTGTACCGCCCTTTCTCTCATGCCTGCGATGCCCAAACGAGAGCGGACTGACGATGCCGACGCCGTGTTTCTCTCGGTCGCATGCCCTTTGTTTACATTACTCTGGCGAAAGGTTCTGTCGCAGTCTCGCTCAATGGATACAGACCCATGTGATTGCTGTCACACGATTGAGTTATTGCGTTCCCCCGCCGTTAGGCCTTTGTCCTGGCACTGCTATTGTGCCTTTACCATGTCGCCTTATCAACCAGCTTCCAGTCTTCCCCTTTTCCCACCTCTTCTGCCTTTTTGACATCGTCTATACTCTTACCCTCTCCCATTACTGTTTGATACGCTCGTGGTCGTGTAGGTTAAGAGCAGACCAACGGCTTTGTGGCTGAAGAGATACGCCTCCCTCTTACTTCCTCGCCATTGCTCGTAAAGAAGACAAAATCGAGCGACCGCCGATCGCGACTGTCTTAAAATATTATACCAGCCGAAATCCCGCGTACACGCTGGTTGCCTAACTGCTCGGCGCTGGCAACGTCGTGGCGAAATGCGCGGCCATGTGCGGCTGGCAGCCACGGCTCTCCTGCTGCTGATTGTCCGAACGGAGAGTGCTGGCCCATTGACATGGATTGCCGAGATGTTTGTGAACTCCTCTTGCTGTCCGCTGACTTCCTTGCTGAGAGGCTTAGACCCACTAACACGAGGATGCCAGCGTACAGCTGCGGAATGAGATCTCGCCCGACTCTCATGACGGCGTCCGTGCCTTGGCTTCGCTGGATCCGGCATTGGCCTTGAGGATATCAACAATTCCTCTGGAGGTTATTCCCATCGACGGCAGGACATCATCTCCGGACCGCAGCTCGACTGAGCATCCTATGCTGACGGAGGATCCTTTCTCTATCTCGATATTTCCCACGCTATCGACTTCAAGTCCTGAAAGCGAGCAAAATCAGAGCAACACTGCTTCTACTCATGATTCATCTTCTAAAAGCTCAACGATTGTCCCAGTCTCGGCCACCGTACTACCGACTATCACGTCTACGACGCACTCCGTAGAGCCGCAAGCCTGCTCCGTTAGAAGTTCATCAGGTCAGGGCCTATCTGTTTTAAAGATGGCTTCCGCGTCATCCGAAGCGGCGTGTACTTTTCCTCTGATCACAACAGATTTGAACTCCTCCGACGCTGTGGGACCTATTCGTAGCACGGTATCGAGTGATCCGAGTGCCACGATGGGGGCGACCCCTTGGAGGCCGCCATTTGTGAATATTTCCGCGGCGAGGTCAACTGATGATTCCACTCAGCCTTCCCGTGCGACTAAAAAGCTGGAATCAAATATTTTGACAGCGAACTTAGACTCAAGCTCGGTAGTAGTGGCTTCGATGCCTAGGAATGCCTCCCCTACTCAAACCCAATTAGACACTCGCACATTACCACACAATACTTCGGTAACGTCTACCGCCAACCCCTTGGACACAAGAGAGCCATCCCATTCATACACAAGCCTCAGAAATGACACGAAAGCGCCGGAAGCCGTTATGGAATCTCGCGGGACGCAGCGTCTCACTACTCTGACAGCCACTCTTTCTGCTGGAGTTTCTCCGACTCCATTCTCTGACCCTCCTCACAGAGCATCACCGTCTCAGCACTCTATGCCTTCACATGCATCGGAATCGGTAGGACAGACGTCGCGATTGGCAACCACGGTGTCTAATCAAGCATCCGGTGAGCCGAATCTCTTGGTGCCTACGGAAATTCCCGGATATCCTACCGAAACCTCGACAGTGGCGCCCACATTGTACGCGGAGAATCTTGCCCAGGCGAAAAAACTCAACGAGATCTACTCCAGTCTGACGCCGAAGTCATCCTGCACGCGCACGCAGGCTGCCTGTATCAACGGCCAGCTTGCTCGCTGTAAGGGCGGCGTCTTCCACCTGGAATCGTGTGCTGGGAGCGACAGCTGCCTGGCCTTCCCGATGACCAGCACGCAGGGCGTGTCCATCGGATGTAGAAGTCCTCAGGAAGCGCTGAGGATTCTCGGTCCGGCGCACGCAAGCTATTCATCTGGGACCAGTATGGCGCTAATCTTGGCTATAACAGCCACAGGGCAGGAGACAGCCAAAAATCGAGAGGCTGCCGATAATCCAAAGGCAAGGCAGCTCATCGTAACCCTGACGACCGTCGTGACCTTGACAGACAGCACGGCGTCATCGGAAACGCTGTGGCCGTCGTCCTGTGATAGCCCCTGACCCGCTGCACCTCCAGTGTCTTGTGTCCTGGCTTTAAGGAACCTCTAGCCCAATCAATGGCGAAGACGGCAGAGACGTGGACACTGACAGCCGCAGTTGGTCATTTCAAATGACATTGGGAACGTATCCCCTTGTCATAGTTTTTTTTGGCGCATCACAAGCTATCAAGTGCTTATCCCCCCCTCTCTCTTCTTTGGATTCTATTTAGTTATTCTCTTGTAGCAAATCGGTACCAATGGATTTAAAGATAGATTGAGAAGGATGTCCGAACTCAAAAAACGCGTCGCTTTTGAGTTTTATTTAACGATGTGTTGCTCTGCCTGGTATCAATAAGTATGATAGATGTGCCTAGTACTCCTCATTTTTCGCTACCAGAGCGTTGCATCGCGGTACTGCTTCGGTTATCTGACCCTGTCATGGTGCGAATAGCTGCAAATACACGTACCTTCTACTCGTGGTATTCACGAGGCCACGCATCGGATAAGGACAGGGGGATGTGAAAAGGCATTAACATATGCAGTGGCATCGCAGAGTCAGAAAAACGTGAAAGGGTGTCTGCCTGAAGCGTGCCCGGCAGTAGTATTGAATGTTCCGCCGCAATAGACCCAGTGGCTGTCTATTCTTTCCTCGAATGTTTGCGCGTCGCAAAGCGACGTCAGTTACCTAACTGGCCATCTTCCTCCCAGCCCTCGCCGGCCCTGCGGCCGCAGCGTGCGCTCAGAGCGACGGGCATCTGTTTGCTGCGCACACCTGCTCCCAGTCATGTATTCTCTTTCTGCGCCGACAAATAGAATGTGTGCAGAAATCATTGAGTCGACACATCGCCAAGGAAAATAGGGGGAAATTCAAATGCACAAATAGAAGGGGAGGAAAGGCGCCAATCTGGCCGTCTCGTCTTATGCACCACGCCGTCATTTGCCAACGCAAAGATCGAAGAAATAGGAAAGTGTACTAATAAGCCAAGTGGATGAAGGTGGCATATATAAGGCAACAAGAGGGAGAGGTAAGGCGAGACACTCGGTTTTTGCACGCATGCATCTGCATACCTGAATCAGGGAGGAGCCGCTCTGGTGAGCGAACCGAGAAGGATGAATAAGTTTGTTATGAAAAGGGGCAGGACGGCAAAAGGAGAATTCAAAAGAAAAGCATTATGCATTCGCTGGCTATGTGTCGTCTGCTCGTGATGCCTTTTCTCCTCTTGTACACATCAAACAATGCAGGAATGAAGACATGGAGGTGTACACCAAGAAAGCATAAGAGGCGGCAAAGGCGCGGGGTAGTGGCCGGACGCGGCTTAGGTGAAGCAGGCATCGTTGTGCTTGCGGGTATCCTGTCCATCTTGGACCGTAAATAGGAGTTATGAAGTCGAGGTTTGTGGCTTGTTGTCATTGCGCGGGAGATGTTGGTGGTGGCGGTTGCCACGGCGTTGATGGTTACCGTCGTCGGTAAAGGGGTCAGCGACCTCGAGACGCTTGGGGGCGGGCTCGCCATCGGCGTCGCGGTCCGAGATGCCGTGGCGCTCCCGCCACAACTTGCGGACGACGTGATATATGAAGTGGTACTGGGGCTCGCTCTGGACCATGCCGCGGCGCTGCTGACGGAGCAGCTCAACGGCGTCGAAGACCGGGTCGGGCGACTTAGCAGCAGCATCGCAGTGGACGCGGTCAAAGGCGCCCGAGTGGAGCTCGCGCATCAGATGCTCGAGGCAGATGAAGGTACCGGTGCGGCCGACGCCGGCGCTGCAGTGAACGATGCGCGGACCGCAGCCGGCGTTGTAGTCGCGCGACAGGCGCATCAGGTCCAAGAAACTGGTCATGTCATGCAGAGGGGGAACACCGAAGTCGGGCCACCGGCGGTACAGCAGGTGCCAAACGACGCGGGTGCAATCCTCACCGTCGACATCGAGCAGTAGCTTACAGATCTCGATGGCGCCGTCGGCCCACTCGCTCCGTGAGACGTAAGTCAGCTGAGCGGACCAGCCGTCGTGCCAGACGTCGTCCTGGTTGAGGGTCCAGGTAGAATCGTCGCGGGAGCTGGGGAAGTACTGGTGGCACTTGAGCACACCTTTCTCGTGCATCGTCGTCAGCTGGACGATAACGGCGGGCGAGGATATATGTTCGGCCACCATGCGCCAGACGTAGTCAAACGAGGGCGGTGTGGGACCCTGCATGGCGATGTAGCGCAGAGGCGGCAGGCGAGGGTTCGAGGGCGAGGACAAGACAATAGCCGAGGCGTTGACGTAGTCGAACTCGCCCTTGGGAACGTGAAGCCGCACGCGATTATGGTTCCAGGGCCGGATGTTAATGTAGCGGTCCATGGGACTCCGGTGATGGAAATCGACTTGCTGGAATTGGCCCCATCGGTAGTTATCAACGGCCTGGTTGCAGGCGGCTTCGGAATCGCGAAGTCGTTCGGCCCAAGTGATTTCCTGAAACTTGCGGTCCATGTCTGGCCGCAAGGGGGTCAGGCTGCCGAATCAAAGTACGGAAGCGGAGGGACCTGCCTGGCTTACCTTGGGTCGACAGCATCAGAAAATCAGGCATGACGGAGCGAGCCGGGCGGCGAGCGGTGAGATCGTGTCGGCTCTGTGGCGAAGGCACACGTGAGGGGGTGTCTTGGTGGAAGACGGCAACCACAGGAGAGCTGGAGGAGTGGCCGGCGGGTGAAGCGACGCGAGCGCGCTTTGTGGAGGAACGGATCCTGAGGCTGCAAAAAGGCGACGGCTTGTCTAGGGACTGCGGTTGCTGATATTGCTGTGGCTGCTGTTGGAGAACTAGTGGCGGCAGCGGCGACGAGGACAGCGGTGCGGCGGCGAGCGACAATGAGGCTGCCGGCTCA
>KB854077.1:49042-64364 GCA_000372705.1 Cerataphis brasiliensis yeast-like symbiont
CCACACATGTTTGTGGTCCGGCTCTAGCCAACAGACAAACTGGTTTGTTTGTCGGCTGTGGCTGGTTATCATCCATCCTATCGAACTTGGATCGCCTAAACGGGCGCACAAAGCTGCTGCAGGAGCTTCAGCTTCGCCGCCCCGTAAGGATGCATCGGAGGCTCCATCGGCCAAGACCTGAGCCTAATATAACATGCTTGGCTTGCGGTTGCTATTGTGCGGAGCTCGAAAAGTATACAGGCAGACGCTGCTTCGCGGAGAGACCTCTTGGCACGGAGGAAGTTTTACTTGGCCTGGAAGTGGCCTCGAGGCGTCCACCGCCTCAGGCTGGGAGAGATGCCGGCCGGTAAAGTTCCCGGCCTTGAGCTTCCTGGATGTGGTGAACCCGACATTTGGAGACGGGCTGGGTTTGTTTTAATTACTTGGCACGCCTCTCGAGCTTGTCGTGCTGTCTGGACCTTGTGAACCCACCCTTTTTGGTCTTGTCACCCACGGATCGTCCGTCGCTTGCCAATGAAGTATCATCTCTTTCTTTCCGTCAAACTATGCCCACTGCTGGTGTGTTTTCTGCTGCTGTTTCACGACGCAAGCCTAGCCGCCACAACACCGTCTGCAGCCGCAGCAACGGCCCCAGGCCGGCGGGCAGGCCGCTGCTCTAAGCAGGTCAAAAGCTTCCTCAACCGGAACTGCCAGAAGCAAAGGCTATTCACGCCCAAGGACTGCCAACAGATGGCCCGGATACCCAAGGAGCTATGCAAAGCTCTACGGGCGGTGCCCAAGGCCTGTGTTGCGAAAGCCCGTGAGCCCGCCGTTGAGAGCCTCGCCATCGGCTGCAGCGTCGACGAGTTGATGAAATACCGCCGCCTCGCCGACGTGGAAAAGTTACTGCTGGAGTCGTGCTTGTGGAGGAGGGATTTACAGCTGGCTGGTTGCCTGGGCCTTGTGCAGATTCAGGTAAACAACTGTTTGGCTCTGGAAACCTGAGGGCGCGAGCATGTTTCTGGTGTCTGCGACGGCTGGAAAGCCGGCAATGGCCTACCAAGGCCTGGCATCTGTGTGTACCAGGGCCGGGAGTTAACAAGAGCTCGACGAGCATTTTGCCTCTTCCTCGGGGCTCAATAGCATTTTCCCCCCTTGCTGCATTTTCCCTGGTCTTTCTGAAGATTTCACCAAGCAAAAGTCTCGTGGGAACCGTGACACTGTCGGGAACTCTCGGGGCCGGTGCCGAGGCTTTGTATCGAACGAATTGAGTGATTCCGGCTCAACGTGATCCTCTACCCTCAAGAAGCGGGAAAACTTTGGCCGCGTCGAATATGTGATGGCCGTCTTGCCGTGGCTACCCGCAAGCCCGGCCTCTGGCAATTATCCACCTCTTCGTGAAAGCAACACGACGGTCGACGCCATTTGGTTCGCCAAAATGCAAAATCACACACTACCATCCTTACTTGCGCAGTGTTCCCATCCGTGATGTGGTCAAGTTTTTTATTTGCACCGCAGAATTCGACCTGTCCTAACTGGATGTAACAGTGGGATATCTTCATCAGTTAGTTAGTAGTTGGTTGGTTATTACCTTAGTTAACTAGTTGCTTGAATCTGACAAGAGTCTTACGCTACCTGTACCGACTATGACTCCGCACATCTAAACAACAAGTATTATGCTAACTATATACCCTTGATATTTCGATTGCAGACCCCTCATTCACCGCGTTTGCAAAATTTGCTGCATTGGGTTTCCCCATATATATATATATATATATATTGCCGATTTCGTTCCAAAGGCAGTCAGCTGAGCAATGCAACATCTTAATAAAAGCTCTTTCCAAGGCAATGAGGACGTATAGCCATGGTTACTTGTATATATGCCCTCAGCTCATCCTATCTTGTGAAGCCTTCCTTTGGCTAATGGAGATGTCACGACGAGCTGCTTTCTCTCCGATTAGCCACTTGGTCCATGTCTTTGATCATCTTCGGTGGGGCTATAGTTGCGCATGTTTCGTCCCAGAGCATTTAATAAAGCCGCGGAGGCATTGTAGCCACTCCACAGCCCCGTGTGTCCAGGCAGATGTCCTGCATGTCAGCGGGCAGATGCGACTCCCGAAAACCAAAAGAGTCGAGGTCAGCCAGTCATTTGGTTTTCAATTACAAGCAAAGATAGTCCAAGTTGATCAACGGGATCCAGAAGTAAACATCGTATCACCCACTCGAAGTCTTGCGCCTTGGCCTAGCCTTCTTCAAGCCTCTTTGATCGACAAAGGGACGGACAATGCTTTTGGATGCTCTCGAATCATCAAGCCTCGTGTGAGTTGCTGCCTATCGTTGTATGGGGGGGGCAAAGCAGCGGCATCGTGAGGCGAGGAACAAAATCTGTTTTTTTTTTATTTTAGCCATCCAGGCACATCAGCCTTCTGTGCTTGGGCGATTCGCTCGCGCCGAGGAATGCCTTAAGAGCTCAAAGATGACCATCTCTTCCCCGAGATCGTCAGAAAGTCCACCAGGAAAACTTCTCATTCTCCTGCAAATCCTCAAATAGCGTAGCTGTGCTATAGTCATGAAACGATGATTACACAGATAGCCAAAGTTACGTTGCTGAACTCTGAATACGGAATTTTAGCTCTTGATGTCCTGCGTAAGACAAGAAAATGTGCGAATCAACGCTTGGCGCCGACGCAGGGATCAGGGACAGTATTGTTTCACCTGCCTATAGCATTCAAACCTCGACGAAAAGCAGGCATCATTACGTGTCTGGACAAAACAGGCACGAGGCGCAACTACTTGTAGAACACTCTCCGAGTTCACGCCTGCTTGCCCTCGTGATGATGAGAGAGGACTTTGGTGTAAGGTGAATGCTACACTCATTCAAGAGGCTCCCTCACGAGCCACTGTTCCAAGCGTGACCTGGTGAAGCTAACCCCAAGGGATCATGTGTCGGCGAGTGTGCCTTTTCCCGTGCCTTCGCCGTAACGTTCGATGTAACCACCTTGGGTACACGTACAAGATTAACAGGCTCAACATGCCGTCTTTTCATCGCGTGTACCGCTACCTATGAAAGCAGGGTTAGCACGTCAATAAGAACGCTCTTGTCAATGGTAAGACACACTTTTGCGGCAGTGAAGTCGAGAGTCAAACCAGTTAGGAGCCTGGTTGTTTCGTTCTTCCTTGACGATTGGGCCATCTTGGATTTCACGGCCTTGAATCTCTTCTGGCTGCACTCCTTCCCAGTTACCTGTCCTGTGGCATTAATAGCTTGTTGCTTAGATGCGTGGCTAGACTCATGGGAAGAGAAGCAGACAGCCTGACGCATGCATCACGCTGGCCACCACGGGATGCAGAGCGGGGAGGATTGGGCCACTAAAAGGCTGGGGTGCGATCAGCCAACTTGTTGTCACTTGTTGTCGCACAAGGTCGCTTGCGCGTAAATTGGAAGTAAGACGACAGGCGTTACGTGAGAAAGGCACGCAGAAAGAGAATCAGCTGCTCTGAATGGTACGAATAGCTTCAAATCAACGCAGCTCGCGCCTTCGGGCGACTTTCCGGGCGACGTTCCCATGGCCGGAACTGTGAATGACTGCTTCGTTTCGTTTCGTACGATAACTCTGGGACTGCTTGCTGTTGTGTCAGTGAAGCACAAAAAGGCCTTTCCAACGAGTCGAGTGCCCACGTCTATGCACTCGATATGTAGCAGCCAAGGTAGTCAACAGGCAGACTTTTTTTGGTTATCGCCTGGGCTTAATATCAGGGCCACCAACGCAGGTCGGAAGCTTCCACGCCGGCGGTACACGTGTCAGCTTTTCTTAACCTTTCGCCAATCCTTCTTCTATCCTCGTCACAATGATGTGAGCCTAGATTTGACAGGGCCCAGCGCCCGGTAAGATGCTGGAGGCGCTGCAAGGTCGGGGCAATCAAGCTCAGATAAAACCCGCTAGGCTGCTATGACTTGGAGCAGCCGAGCGATGTGCTGAAGTGCAAGTGTACGAACCGTTGCATCCACTCAACTGAAGGCCTTGGTTGAGTGGAGTTGACCTGATCAACGGCCAAGCCTGGTAGAGCGGATCAGTCCTCGGCTAGGTTGACTTGACTTGAGGTGGATTGAGTTGCGTTGAACAGTGTGGACCTATTCTTCTTCCACCTCCGTCTGTTGAGCCCGCGAGACACAACCACGATGATACGTCGTCCGTCTCTCCATCGCCCCCAATGTTCTCCCCGACAGGGGGGGGGACCGTGCGTCAATATCATCACGCGGCCACGATCGCAAGACCTGACACATGCCTATAAGCTCTGCATGGAGTCGACTACAACATCGCCAAAGGGTACGGTTATCGTTGTGCTTCTTGGCCCGGATCTTCGTCCTCCAATTGCAAGCATTCAAGCGGCGCCGTGGAAGGTAGTGTCGCGGTTTTCATCGTTGTCAGGCAGCGAATGTTCGGAAATGCAGTTTGACGGCTGGAAAACCCAACCAAGATAGCTTGTCCCCCGAAATATCGCAAGGAACGTGGTCGCGACGCGACGTTGTTCGAGCCAGAATTCACTGGAATTGGGTAACTTGTTGGCGCATCGATATGAATGAGTTAGTGCCAACCTTGGATATAGCGGCCAACGTGACAGAGGTCGCCTACCCTATTCAACCGCCTCCAACCCATGCAACTCAACCGGGCGCCGGAATCCGATGAAGTAGATGGTCGCGGCACTGAATTGATAAAGTTGAGCTGACGTTGATGATCAATCCGTTTAATATGTTGAACAACGTTGAGGGGCTTACAGCCTCGCACAAGAGGCGTGCGACCGCCGCGCCAGAAACCTGCCCACACCATAGTCGAGATCCTGGGCCTCCCAGGCGCCCTTGCGCTGTTTCCTTGTTTCCTTTGATATCCATATCCGCCGTTGGCGCTTCTACTCGGGCTGAACAGCGCGTCGGATTGTATAAAGGGCGGCACCACCTCCCATCACGCCCTCGATATAGCGTGATGCTCTGCCCGTGTACTTTTTCGGGCTAACCATCGTAGCTTTCTATTCAGGGCTACCGGCGATTCGTGCCCATGCCAATACCAGATACACGCTCATGCCACCGTGGCGAAGATTTACGGCAGATTAAAAAGGGAGGGCGAGTCTTTGTTTGGGCGGTGAGCGCGAGACGGCAACTCAGGCCGACCTCGGAGCCGCTGTATTCTTTTTTTTTCCGCGCCGCATTAACTATGTCCGACGCAGCGGTTAGAAGACAAGCCTGCCTCTCTCCCGATCTCTCTCTCTCGGTCTTCCATGCCCTGAGCAGAGTCGCGCACACTTGTCAGCCACGATGGTGTCCCAGCCCAGCGACTCGGCAGATGCTCTCGAGAAAAGGAAAACGCCGAGTGCGTTGCGGTCCGTCATCGCCGGGTCGACGGCCGGCGCCATCGAAATCGCCATCACATACCCTGCCGAGTTCGCAAAGACGCGCTCCCAGCTCAACCGGCGCCTGGCCGAGGGCCACAAGCTCCCGTGGCCGCCGTTTGGGAAACAATGGTACGCCGGCTGCACGACACTAATCATCGGAAACTCGGCCAAGGCAGGCATCCGTACGTTCTAGTCTTCTCGCTTCCCGCTCGCCTCCCGGCTTACCTGCCCTGCTTGCGGTGGGCCGACCAAGGTCTCTTTCTTTCGTGGCTCCGGCTGATGGTACTTGCAACGCCTCTTTGGAACGAGATCAGGTTTCGTCGCCTTCGACCAATATAAGAGGCTTCTCGCTGATGTTGACGGCAAGCTCACCGGCCCGCGCACCGTCATCGCCGGCTTCGGCGCCGGTGTGACCGAGTCACTCCTGGCCGTGACTCCGACTGAGAGCGTCAAGACGACACTGTTGGTCCATCCAAGTCATTTTCTGCCTCCGGTGCTGCTCCTGCCGCGCGGAAGACGAGGGGCGCATGGCAAGCCGGGCTGACCAGGAGACGACTTACAGCATCGACGACCGAAAGTCGGCCACGCCCCGGATGCGCGGCTTCCTCGATGCCGTGCCCACCATCGCCCGCGAACGTGGCCTCCGCGGCTTCTTTCAGGGCTTCGTACCGACAACGCTACGTCAATCGGCCAACAGTGCCACCCGCTTTGGCTCGTACACGCTGCTCAAGCAGATGGCTGAGTCGTACACAGCGCCTGGCGAGAAACTCGGCGCCGTCGGCACCTTTGCCATTGGCGGGTTGGCTGGCCTTGTCACCGTCTTCGTCACCCAGCCACTCGACACAATTAAGACGCGTATGCAAAGCATCGAGGCGCGGCAGTTGTATGGCAATACCCTGCGCTGTGCCACCCTCATCCTCCGCCACGAGGGACTTCTGACTTTGTGGAGTGGCGCGGTGCCGCGTCTGGCTCGGCTGGTGCTTAGTGGTGGCATTGTCTTCACCATGTACGAGAAAAGTATGGAGCTCATGGATCGGCTTGACCCGGAAATGAGATACATCTAGCGCTCTGCGTATTCTTCATCTCTGGCCATTCTATAGAGATTGCGGGCTAGCTGGGGGAGGGGGCTCTAGGCTTTGGCGTTTGGGAGTCGTCGGGTTCACGGGCTGCGCGTAATCCCATGACAACAAAATCGAGACTCAAATGCCGCACGCGGCGTCCCCGTACTTACGGCGGGCAGACACAGCCGCGGGGATTGCAAGCAGCCCGGAACTTTGGTTTCGCCGTTGTCATCGCGTGTGAGCACCGTCGCCTTGATATGCCTCTGTTTGAGGCCTTACTCGAGGCGTATCATGCCCGAGAGTCGTTTGCCCAACCGCTCGATCCAGGTTCGTTTCGGAGCCTCGTCGATCTCGCGCACCAGGTCTGCAAAGTAGGTCGGTTGGCTTTTAGGCTCTAGCATAGGACCCTTGAGCTTGAACTGAAAACAGAAGTCGCGGTGACGAGCGTTAGTCGGCTTGGGAAAATGAAGGGTTCGCAAAGAGGCACGCACCCTGTCATGGAACTTATTTTGCACCAGAAACTGCAGAGCGCGTGCCTTGAGCAGCTCTGTGGCCTCGGCCGAGGACGCTTCAGCAGAACCGACGAGGCGTCCGTCGACAGACTGACGCATAACGTGCTGGAGCTGGTAGTCGGGCCGCAGAGCCTGCTCGGGCCAGCGAGCGAAGACGTCGGCGTAGAGGCGACGCTGCGTCGGACAGGCCGGACAGGCCGGACAGGCCGGACGGGTCAGTACATGCGGGATGCGCTGTCGAGGCTCGGGGCAAGGCATGGAGCGTACTATGGTCTGCAACCGCGACATGGTCCCTGCTGGCGTCGCTGTGCTCGGAAACCTCCGAACGCGCGAAGCTGGCGATGCTCCGGCGCGCGGGAAGCCAGAGCAAGTCAGGCCATTCGATGGCCGTGGCCGGGGCTACAGTACGAACAGCCCCGTCGCACTCTGTGCTCGCCGCGCCCTGGACGCGGGCAGCACGTGCACCTGACCTGGGGCCTGGGACAGGCGCGGGGCAGCGGCCAATCATTAACGCCCTTGCCGGCCTTGCGGGGCATCAGACACAGTGCGGATTTCGGAGGGCAGCAACCCGTAGCCCAGCCCTTAGCGTTACTTGATTAATTAGCCGGCTACCCATGGCGCGTGCTTCGACGGGGCCTCCTCCCTGGAAGCCCTCCCACAGCGCTTCCCCGTCGCGCCTCTAGCGCTCCCCTAGCGGTAGGCTGCGGACCCCTTCAGGCGTCGTCAGCTGCTACATCCCTCTAAGCCCTCCGGGTTCGTCATCGACCTCCAACATTTCTTCCTCTCCTAGTGACCCGCGCTGCCTCGTCTTCTCTCTCTCTCTCTCTCTCTTTTCCCCTTCTCCCTCACATACGCGCCCTCTCTCATCGGCCACGAACAAAACATCCCCGTTGACGCCATTTTCCCGCCTTTGATTTCGCTCCCAACGCCGTCGCCTCCAACGCCACGCCCCGCGCCGCCTGATCTCATTTGCTGTGCCCGCCGCCCGTCGCCCCTGAACTGCCCTTCCCTTGTCATCCCTTTCGACCTCTCCCTCACTCCTCCGCGCCGGTCGCCGAGTCCTCGCACCGTCTGGCGCCGCGTCTCCGGCGACTTTAAAAACCTGGCGGCTTCTCATTGCTGCTTGCGACTTCCCGCAGCCGCTCTTTCTCTTTTTTTTTCTTACCTTTACCTTCTTTTTGCCTTCCTTGTTCGGTCGCTTTCGGGAGCGTCATGCCCAGTCACTACGAGAGGGTACGTCGGCCGCCCACCCACGCCGTGTAGCCCGTCGAACGGCGGCACTCATGATGACTCTGCAGATAAACGACCGCGACGACGACGACCACCACCACGTTGAAGGCGCTGTTTCTCATTCTTTACCTCGAGTTTCGATATCGCCCCCACCTTCCTTTCACTCCCGAAATGCCTCTCCCTCTCGCCAGGCGCCTGTCGACTCTGCCCTCGCCGATGCCTTCGATACCGACGATGCCAGTGAAGATGACGACGTCGACGACAGGCAGCGGCTAGTGCGCCAGAATACAACTCCCTCCAACGACTCCTTAAACTCCGAATCGAGTGTGCGTGCGGGAGCACCTGGCGAGCCTGCCGATGCGCCAATGGCGTCGTCCGGCTCCCGGCCGAGATACATGGGAGGCGGCAATGGCACAGACGGTGTCTTTGCTAATTTGTCCGCGAGAACGGAACGTACTGACTCTGAAAAAGACGAGCAACCACCAGTGAGTGAAGGATCCGTCGGCCACCGTTTTGGCAGTCCATGGCGCTAACTGCAGCAGTCATACGAACAGGCAGCCGCCGACGCCGCCCCTCCGTACTGGGAAACGACCATCCTGGCCCCTGGCTTCGGCGGGCTGGATGAAGTTTACGTAGACGGCATGCCGGTCGGGTCCGTCTTCTCATTTATCTGGAACGGCATGATCTCAACGTCGTTTCAGCTCGTCGGCTTCCTCCTCACCTACGTCCTCCATTCGACCCACGCGGCCAAAAATGGGTCGCGTGCTGGCTTAGGCATCACGCTGATACAGTACGGCTTTTATATGAAAGGCTCGTCTAAGGGTGAGCCGCCCGCTATGAGCGGGCCCGACGGTTACGCTGCGCCCCCGGACCCCAACTCTCCCGATTTCGACCCAGGGGAGGTGGCAGACGGCGGTGGCCCCGGATCTGCAATCACTGGCGGCGAGTGGATGTCGTACGTGCTGATGGTGGTTGGCTGGTTTATCCTGATCAAGAGCGTGGCCGAGTATCTGCGGGCCCGTCGTCATGAACAGCTCGTGATGCAGAGCCCTAACCGTGGCTTAAACATCCCGATCGTTGCCGAAGGGGAGAATATTGAGCGCGTGGTGTGAGTCTGCGGACGGACGAGTCATTTGCTGACCCTAGCGTACGTGTCTTCAAGCGGGCGTACCCTCTGGATCTTACTCATCATGGGGACCGCGGCCTCGAATGAGATGGGGGCTATGGCAATGAGGCGCTGCAGCAGACGTCATGCGATACCCTCATTTTGGCACCCGATCTCAAGCTTTGTTTCAATTCACTGATTCCCTTTAGTCAGTTTGGGCTGTTGTCATGCGGAGGCGGAATGCTACGACTTTTTTAGCGGCACCGTCTTGTCCAAGAAAAAAAACAGTAGTTGCAGGCTTCACGTTTAACCTCTTTCTGCTCCATCATATTGATATGTCATGGACGGCAGTAAGGAATTTACAAGCACCCATTCTCCTAGACGCCAATTCGTGAACCTTAGGACTTCACCCTGCCGGCTGTTGACGAGGCTTTTCCAGTCTCGATTCATTTGTAATCGTATCGAGGAGTATGAAAGTACATAACCGCCTTAGGACCTGGCTGCCCCGCCCCGCCGATAACCTTCAGTCATGGGACGACTGCCTGTCCGTCGCTACTCGGCTCGCGAGACGCTCGGTCGCTTCCACCCAGGGTATCAAGAGCCTGTTGAATGACGTCCCGCTGCCAACTGCATCCCTCCATTGTCTTCCCTTCTGATACAGGCTGGAATCTTGGGCCAACCTCAAAAGCCGCAACGGTGCCTGGCCAAACTTGACGGGCTACGGAGGTGTCGCCGTTGCTCGCCTCTCCCGCGCTTCCATCTCCGCGCCTTGCGCATCTTCGGCGGGTCTTCTCTCCTCTCGCGCCTCCTCATATCGCCGCCCTGCTGCCGCCAGCAAAATGGCGTGGCGGTGCTCTGGTGCGACCAACGCTGCGCTCGTCGACAACATGTGGCGCCATGGCCTAATCACCGACCAGGCCGTCAAGGAGGCTTTCCTGCACGTTGATCGAGCTCACTATGCCCCCGCCAGCTCTTACGAGGACGCGCCCCAACCCATCGGCCACGGCGCCACCATTTCGGCTCCGCACATGCATGCCGCCGCCCTCGAGCATCTCCTCCCGTATCTGCTGCCTTCGCCGGCGTCTCCGGCCCCGCGCGCTCTCGACGTGGGCGCTGGCTCGGGCTACCTGACCCACGTGCTCGCTGAGCTAGTTGGCGACCGCGGCCTCGTTGTCGGCCTCGAACATATCCCAGAGCTGTGCCAATTCGGGGAGGCCAACATGCGCAAGAGCCCCGGCGGGCGCAGACTGCTCGAGGCAGGCAGAGCGCGCTTCAGACTGGGCGACGGCAGGTTGGGTCTCTCTGAAGAGGCTCGGCCTGGCGAGGAAAAGCATGGCACGCAATGGGACGTGATACATGTCGGGGCGGCGGCCAAGCAGCTTCATCCCCAACTCCTTGATCAGCTCAAGTCTCCGGGCTGGTAGGTGCACTTGCACATCAAGCCCTAAAACTCCTTGTTCGCTAAGCTGTCAACTACGCCTCGCCACAGCCTCTTCATTCCCATCGACGACGACGACGCAAGCAGCGACTCGCAACATGTTTGGTGTGTCATCAAGGACAAGTCAGGTATCGTGTCCAAGCAACGGCTCTTTGGTGTACGATACGTGCCCCTGACGGACACTCTTGGCCCACGTTGACCCGTCGCTTCGGAAATTCGGAGGAAAGCATGCACCTGCTTTAGAAATTGACTCTACATACCCGTATTTGAAAAGTACGTCGACAAAAAAGATTGATATGAGAAGAGTTGCTGGTCGTACTTGTTTTTCTCAAACATAAAGCCACCGCACTAAAACCAGGGCATTACATCGTTCGCCGCAGCAAGACTCATACCAGACAAGCCCTTTGTAAACATTCGTCATCGAGCAGCAAGTTACTTCACGACTTTCTCGGCACTGTACTTCCCATCACAGGACGGCAAGGCATCAGCTCTTTGTCAGCTCGTTGCTCCATAGCGTATGCCATCCTGATGGATGTGCCGCATGTTTGGTGCCCATCTAATTTCGCGGCATGCCGTTTTTTGCTGCCATCAGCTGCTCAAGAGACAAAGGGCCATGATGACGGCACCGAAGCCAAGCAGCACCCCGACGCGGCTGACGGCATGCGGCGAGGCTTCGCTGGTGAAGACAGTCGGTTCGGTACTCTGGACAGAGCCGGTCGAGCTAGCTACGCCGGAGGGTCTACCAGTGTCAAGGTCATCGGTGTAGATGCCGGTAGGCGAACCGGATGCGTCGTTCTGGCGCCCAGGAGCCTGGTCGCCCGGTGACGGGGTTGGATCAAGGCTACTGGAAGTGCCGGTATTATCTGGTCCCATATTGCTATCAAAGTCGGCAACTTGAGAGCTCTCTGAGCCACCAGGACCGTTAGGTGGGTCGTCGTTCATAGAGCCACGAGAATCCTGTGATGCTTGGGGGCGACGGGGTTTGTCGTTCTCCCTCGCCATGCCGGCAGCAGGGCCAAAGCCGGATTCGCCAGATTCAGTGGAGTTGCGGGGTCCATCATCTCTGTCTTGCTTGCTGGAGGCGAAGGCGGAGCCGGTCATTGCATCGGATGCGTCTCCGGCCTCGGATTCGAAATCTCTGTCGGACTGCTCTTTGGATTCGTTGCCAGGCTCTTGTCGCGATTGACTCTGGGACGACATGCCCGACTCCTCCTGCGACTGCTCCCGGCTTGACGATGCGCGGGAATCGGCCGCGCCGTTGCTGGCGCCACGCATAGCGGCAGAATCCGCCGGCGATCTGCGGAACAGGCTGAAAGTATTTCGATGGGTGGCGACCGTGGTCCCGGAGTGGCCGAGCTGTAGGCCACTGGTAGCGACGGCCAGGAGACCAGTCAGGAGAATGGTGCGAGACATCTCCGGCTGTTCTGCGAGGAGACGCGAAGTATGAAGACGAAAAGCGGAGGTGCACTGACGGCGACGACGCTGATTTCCAGCAACTTCAGCAACACCCCGCCACGCAGCTGAGCGAGGGCGAGAGAAGAAGGAGCGTTCTTGGTCGAGTGAGCAAAGGCAGCTCCTCTGTTCGCGAGTGGAAGTCGTTGAACAATAACTGATGTGTATGAGCGAGCGGCTTGAATCGTCACCAGCTCAGTGCTGCCAAAGACGATTATATAGGGCTTGTTGGGCCGATCAGATCACCCGGCCATCAAGCGGTTGCCGTCCGGCACAAGCCCACTTGAGGCATCGACACGGCCAACGTCAGAGACCGAGACGTTGCCGTGGAGCGCGGCGAGTTGCCATCGAGAGACATAGAGCGAAAAAAGACAGGCAGTGCGTTCTTCCGCCCGCCATGGTCGCCCCCTGTGTCTGAGTCAGGCCCCAAGTTGGCGAGCCGCTGGGACAGGACTTGCGGGTAGAAGGGAAAGACGAAGGACGAGAGGTCGCGAAGTTGGGCGTCATGGCATGCGGCTGCGATGGCGCGGCCTCGCTAGACAATAGATGGCGCGGACGAGAAGGGATGGGGTGGTCGGGGCTTCGAGACGGTTTCTGGCAAAAATAGCGACCCGAGAGTCTGAAGAGGAGAAGGCGATGCAGGGAGCGACGGGCTTCCTGTCTGAGACACCCAGCGTTGTCGAGGCATGGGCGATTTCTGCAGCCATTCGTCTTCTTCTGGCCAAGCAGGTTTGGGCCTCAATGGTAGGCCCTCGGGCCACCGGAATGCAACAGCCGCAAGGACGGCCGCGGTTGAGGGCGCAGCGCAGCGAGCGGCATTCCAGCAAACGACCGGATCCCTTCGGATGCTCATCCGGTCGCACCAAAAGGGAGAGAAGGGAACGGTAGGACGGGAAAGATTGTCGGAAAGGGGTCGCAGACTTTCTGCCATTGATCCTCCTGCCTGGTCTGCTGCTATTACTGGTCAACTATTTCCATGCCAAGAGACGAGTTTGGAGACCTCGACAGCGATTGCGGACCCGGCTGATGAAGAGACGGCGCCTGTAGCCAGGCCAGCAAAACGAGCAGCCAAAGGATGGGGGAGACTGGGGAAGAGAACGCAGCCAGAAGCCTGCAGGGTCGGGTTTCCATGTACATGCGGCCCATGGGAGGCGAGAGCAAGAGGCGGCGAGGAGAGAAAGACCGGCGAGAGGTGTAGACGATGATGCCGTTTACCTGCAACGACCACCAGCGTCCCTCGACCCGTCATAGATGGCCAGGAATGCCCTTGCACACGCCGTGCTGTCAACCTGCTCGGACCATGCTAGTAGCCCTCGGACAGGCGTATGCGACGCCAAGTGAGGCATCGCGTTGCTCTGCGTCCGCCTCATCGCCATATGCGCAGACCGCCCGGTTCTGGACTCGCCTGCCGCTCTCGCCACCTCAGGCGCCAAGCTTCGCCACGACACTCGCGCCGACCCGGTGCTCCCGGAAGACCGGCAGGCTCCGAAGAGTCGCAGATGTCCGGCCATTCTACCAAGCCAAGTCATGGTTGGCTGGCTAACATCGAAATTGTCAGACAGAATGGTCTGCAGCACGCCCCGAGTCCGCAGAACCCCGACGGCCCACGGCACTGGGTTTGCTTTGTGGCTCTAGAGCACGTGGGCGCAAAGATCATCGCGGATGGCTTGGCAGCTGGACAATGTTGCGGCTAGCAGCGACGGCTTGGCTGTGATCCGACGGCAGAACCAATCAAGCCGAGCAGTCGACGACTCTGCCCGGGGGCCCAACGGCTGGAGCTGACGATATAATATGTAATCATCTGTGCTGCTGGGCCAGCGGGAGCAAGCATACACGCGGCTACACGGGTGAGCAGTGAAAGGGAAAGGTTCCAACCCGCCTCGTCGTGCCTTGGTATGGAACCCGGACGGGCTTCGGCCTGGCTTGTCTTAAAAGGGAGGCGGCGCCTCTTGCCGTCTCTTTGCCTCCAACACATCTTTGTCCTCCTCCCTCCGATCCGACAAGGAACAAGAACGAAAAAGTGGCGGTCCAGTCCACCGCCTACAGCCGCCTTTTTTCGAGTTCTTCGGCCTTTCAGTCGAGCGATCACGCGTCGCCGTTCGCAATGCGCGCCTCTGTGCCAGTCCTCCTGACGACTCTGCTTGGGTAGGGGTCCCCTTTGTTTTGTCAAATTTCACCTCTCTTTCTTGCGCATCGAGACTTGCGGTTTCTGAGGCGTGGCACATTTCAGTTGTGCACCCCTGGCACAGGCCGTCGAGGAGGCCAACAAATCGCGCTGCCCGACGGTAACATCGACAGCCGGCGTTTGCTCGACTTGTGCAATGAAAGAGTGCCTGGCATACGAGACCGTCTCGCTGCGCAAAGACTGTCCGTCTCCAGTGCCGACCAAGACCGTCTCCTACCCGTGTGGACGAAAGCGATGCCCTCACGGCTGCGCAACGACGTCTCATGTCACAGCACCCGCATGCCCCACGGTGACCTCGACGCGCGTGTGCTCGACCTGCATCCAAATCATGTGTGTTAGCGTGACGACGCTCACCTGCCAAGAGGGATGCACGACTCCGGTGCCGACCGTGTATACGGAGCTTGGCTGTGGACAGCAATGTCCGGGAGGTTGCGGAACCTTTTACGAGGTCGATCCAAGGTGCCAAGGGAAGCCGACGGCAACCACGAAGCCCGCGCACGAGTAGGCGGGAGGAGTGCTTGATGGGCGGAAGAGTGCGCCGGCGCGACATAAAAGGATACGACGACAATCAAGGTCACGGGTAGCTACCAGGGTGCCGGGTAGGCTGCACCTGGGAAAAATACGAGCAACCACGTAGGAGTTGATTGTGAAGCCAGCCAAATTGGCGGAATATGCTGCTTGCTGTGGCTTTGCATGGCCTCACCCAGCGTCTCAACAGTAGCCTGAGCTTCGGATCATTGCACATGGACCATTTCATCTTCCCGCTTTCGAGCATGATCCGGGTCATGAACTCGCTCAGCTTGAGGGCCGAGTACTTCGTAACGGAGCACATGTTCGCGGCCTACTCGCAGGGGTTCATATTAGTTGCCAGCCAGCCAACCAAGCCCGTTCGAGCTATTATCTGATTGGCCGAGTGCCATGGCACATAGTTCATCAGCCAGCACCCTAATTGTGTGCCTGAGTTTTTTTTTT
>KB854086.1:12484-29499 GCA_000372705.1 Cerataphis brasiliensis yeast-like symbiont
CTTGCGAGGGCCCCTCACCTCCACATATTTGAATCGTGGTGGTAGAAGCGAGCAGCGCCATCTAGTCCTCCCGACCTGCTATCCATCCAGCAGGCGTGCCTATCCAGTCCGCTGGCTTTGATCAGGCGTCCCGAGACCCAGTGAATCGTTAGTCACGGTAGCCACAGAGCTGGGGCTAAAAGCTGCATCAACAAGCATTAGGCAGCTAGATAACCCACACACCTTCGCGTGGGGTGTGTCCGGCAAACAACAGAGGACAGATGCCAGAGTGATGCCTGCATCGTGCGCCCGCCTCATGCGTCCGACCCAGGAAATAAGGCAAGACTCGGGCGGAAGCCGCGGAGAGGATTCATCATGGCTGCACCAAACTTGACTCCTGCGGCAGCTGTCACCACCAATGGTGTCAAGAGCTAAACCTCTAGATGAACTTCATCAAGCCTAATCCTACTGCTGACCCTCACTGCGCCAGGCCCATCTTCCCTCGAGCCATTAGCTTTCGCTGCATATCCACCAGCACGTCGCTCCAATCCTCGCCCTTATCATTGACCGTGTCGCCGATTCGCGTCACTACAAAGTCCTTAATCTTGTCCACGTTGAAATTCTGCCCGTAGACCACCACTGCCTCCACTGACATGCCCACCTTTATACCTGACGGCTCACTCCAGCCACGGAACACCAACGTGACGTCTACTTTGGTCTTCAAGGATGCCAGGAGCACAGAGCTCTTGACGGAGAAACCCGAATCCGGGAACCTTGTCAACGTCGTCGGGAAGATCATGTTAATGCGGCCGATCTGTGACGTTAAAAGTCGAGCCTTATCCCACCCAGCCTGAACTGCGCTGACAAGATCTTGTATCGTGGCTCGATTTTGGGACATCTGACCGATTTGGTGCCGAATACAGCGTAAGAAAAACTTCCTCTCCGCAGTGAGAGGAGCCGGGTTGCTCTCTCGCTTGTCGGCCATGTAGTGCAGTTCGATCAAGGAGCCCGATTGCGGCTTCTGTTGCCAAGTCGTGTCCAGCCTCAGTGCAACCTCTTTCCTATAGCACATCGATAACTTTGTGCCTGTGAGCCCCATGACCGCCCATCCATACTTCTTTTCCATGGCTTCGACGCGAACTGTATCGCAAGTCAGCGGGCAATAGCCAACAACAGCCGTGAATGGTCTCACGTGCCTTTGAATACATTAACCTCCTTACTAGTCCACCCGCGATACTTTTCTCTCAGCTTTTCTGTCTCTGCAATCTTTTCCAGGCAGCTCGTCTTCTTCAAGGTCAAATCTACCACTTCTGTGCATGACGATTCGAGTTGCCGCCGAAGCTCGGCTATTTGTCGCTTCTTGCTCACGATATCTGCGTCGACCACCATCAGATCTTGTCGAGCAGAATTCAGCTCGCTCGGATCACTGTCGGCTAGTTCGCGAGCAGCCTCTTCGAGACTGTTAATTTCTTCTTGGATTGTCTCGGAGCGTGCTACAGCCGCAGGCAATACCGATGCCAGAATATCCTGTTGGTCCTGAAGTAGTTCATCGTCTTTTTCCATACCCTTGGTGAGATTCTCAAGACCTGCTTTGAGGCCATCTTGTAGCTTCATCCTCCACTCGTACCACATGGCCTTGCTCAGAAGCCTCGCATGCGTCTTCACGTTTTTGAATTGGTTATCCATCAGCGCTCTGACGTCTGGTCTGGCTGACATGTATTCAAGAAACAGGGGTGGATTGTCCTCAAACGTCTCCTTCTCGATCTCTTTGACCATTTTACGACCTTCCGAAATATACTTTTTCAGTTCTCGACATGAGTGCTGGTATAGCTCGAGCATAGGCACGGTGCAGGCAGCTGCTACTACACAGCGCTCGAGAGAGTGGCCATCCTGACGGTCCAACGCGTCCGTCTCAGGTCCTTGTTTAAGAGCCATCGTATGACGGCGCTTTGTGGTGTTAAGTTCCATGAAGCGGATGGATATCATATCCAGAAAGTCTTGAAGATGAATTTTTTCCTCAACGGCTTCGTGATCAAGCTCCGTGCCATCTTTAACTTCGGAATCCTGGAGTTTCATCTCGTCAGTTTTTTGATTGCTCGTGAGGTCTTTGTATCCTTCTTGAGTCCGTGGTGTCGTGGCTGGGCTCTTTTTGAGCGGCGAAGAAGAAGAGGGCGTTGATGTTTGGACGGTTTGGTCAAGGCTTTTTCGCCCCGGTTTCGTGACTCTTCCCATGCTTTCAAAATTCTTTGGCGGTGGCTGAAGTCGAACGTTCTTAACAGGACTGCCATGATGCCCCTTAAGCCTCTTCACGACATCTTTATCTTCGGCGTCTCCGTCATCGTCCAACTCCGCAGGCCGTTTGCCCAGCAAGCCCTTGGCGCTTCCAATATGGAGGCTTTTTCTACCTCGCACAGGTCTCCATTTTGGGCTGAGGCTCTTGATCATCTCCTGCAAATTGAAGGTGACATCCCTGTTATCTTGCGATCCACCGCCTTCGCATTCAGAAATGTTCACTTTATGTTCCTTGTCCTCTTGCTTTTGCTGCTCTTGGTTGAGTTCATTTTCCAAGAGCTCGAATTCTGCAAACGAAACCATCTGCTTTCCCGGAATGAAAACGTCTGCAGTTTCGCCAATCGAGCAACGACAGTCACAAAGCGCAGTCACTTGTGGAGAGCCAAGGCCAGCTCGATCAGCGCCGATTCCAGAAAGCCGCCGGCTGGGAGGAGTCAGAACAACGATGGGGGTTTCGCCATCGGTCTCCAGGTCGTTGCGGAAGATCTCGGGAGTCTTGTTGCGGATTGACCTAGCGGATGAAATCATTTCCGCCTGGTTCTGTAGTCCATGCCCCGTTGCCGAAGCCGATCGTGCCTTAAGGCCTCGCATATCTTGCTCAAATTTGGTGTTGGACGCTGTTTCATTTGGCGGTGTTTTTAAGATAGTAGGTGATAACTTTGGCGACTGAGGATCTGGTTGAGGTGATTCTGGTTTTATTTGCCCCCTGCTTCGGCGCAATCCCTTGCCTCGAAAGGCTGATAACCCTGGGCTTTGTGATGAAGTGCTTTTGACCATCTGAGACTGCCGCGGAGACTTTCGGGACGGTGAGCTATGAGATAGAACTGCCGCAACCACTTCCTTTGGACTATTGGGTCTATCGGCTTCTTCTTCCATAATGCGCTTATTCAGAGTCCGCGAGCTTCCGTTGCCGTTGTTGACAATGCGTCCTAGAGCATTGGTGAAGTCCATTCCTACGGTGATATTGTCATCTTCGTCACTGCCTGAACCCGCAGAAGAGAGCATTTGGCCGACATCAGCAGTCAACTTCGGTTCCGAATTTGCGGAGTCCCAGTTTTTGATAACGTTGAGTCGCTCTTGTCGAATCGGTGTCTCTTGTTCAATGGGCGACTCTTGTCGACTGGACGTTATACGCTTATTTGAGTGGCGAGAGAGCACGCCACCCATGACCGTAGTTAGCTCCATGGACATTTCTTCGTTGTCCTCGATGCTCTCCAGCTCTTGAACCTGGGCGCGACAAATCCCGCCGATTGCAGTTGTGAGCTCCATGGTGACCTCCGCTGACCAGGGGTCTTGATATGGTATAGCCGTGGCCTTTGGCGTACTATTAGACAAAATGCCCCCTAAGGCTGAGGTAACATCCATTGAAATATCACCAAGCAGATCAGGCTCGTCAACCCTGGGTGGCTTGATAATTCGCCCAACAGCATTCGTAATGTCCATGTCCATGTTCATGCCCGAAGTTGATTCTTGTTCATCTATGTGAGAATTTTCCAATTGTTTTCCCAGTCCGTTGGAGGTTGGCGCTAAGTGTCTGGAATGATTGTCCTTTCGTGCCCAGCCAAATGGCGGTATTACTTCTTCTCCATTGTCGGAATCCTCATGCTCGTTCTCGAGTCCCAAATTCCGTGTTCCTGCCCGCCTTGCTGCGATCCTCAGTGCTTCATCGAGAGTTGAATCTTCGTCAGGGGTCGCAAATTGGTCTGAGGCCACAGAGATCCCAGTCACCTCTTCCGTGTTGATAGTCATCAGAGTTCCATCGTCAGAATCGCTTCCAGAAGCCTCATCTATATCCTCTGAAACGACTTCAACTGCATCTGCGGGCTCTGAGTCGGAACTGTATATATTCGACGCTATAGTATCGTCGTTTGTGTTTACAAATTTTTTGGTCGATATTATAGAGCTCCTGCGTTGTGTGCGCTGATGGGATCCCGAGTCGTTGTCATTTCGCTCAATTGAATCTTCGGGGCGTGCAACCGTATGATCTCTTCTAACATATGAAGCCGAAGCGGATGCTTGGCTCGGCGACTTGGCCGCCACAGAAGATGCTCTACGGGTCGAATCTGTCGATGTTGTAGAATCTTGCATATATTCAATTTCGTGGAACGTGTGAAGGGTTGCTTCGGCGGCAAAGGATACTCTGCGATTGGCGAGGGACCTGCGACGGGCATCCCGTCTCTCACGTTCTTCCCTCTCCTTCGATGTTGCTTGAATTTCCTCCTCGCCAAGTCCAGCAGCTAAGAATCTGGTAGAGTCCTCACCAGGCAGACTTGATCCATTGACAGGGCCCCTTGTGTCGCCATGATTTTTCAGTTTTTGATTCTCCGATTTCAAAGGTGGAATTTCGGGAATTGCAGATATCGCATGTTTAAGAATCGATTTGGGAACCTTCACAGGAGTCGCAAGAGACTGCACGACAATTAATAAAGTGTTTATCCTCCACTTTGTTCAACGCACCGCACGTCGATTTCCCGCGGACTTCTTGAGGACATCCAGCCCCCCGGGGCCCAGGCTCTTGCTTCTGGACTTGCGACTGACGAGTATCGAGCTGCTGACGTCGACGGTAGAGTTCTCCTTGTACACGTCGCTTTGGGCATTTGTATGCGTTCCTATGGACTTGCGACTGCGACGGGTTGAAGACGATGTAGTATCAAGAGACGGGAGCATTTTGCATGTCGATATGTAAAAGCCGTGGAGGTGGTATCAGTTAGGCTCAATGAACAAGTCGCGACGGAACGTGTTTGTTTACTTACGCTTGGTTAGCTTGTCAATCAACGGTTACCCCGCTGATATCAGATCGGAGCGGGATATTGTTTTGCCGATTAAAGCGGGCTCGTTTGGAAGCATTTACCAATCCGAATTTTGTAAGCCCTAATAGGTGAAGGAAAATCGGTGTGCGAGTGCACTAATCATTCTTTGTCCAAGCAACCTCTTCGACCAGCCATCCCTCGCCAATCGACACGCCTTCTTGTCAAGCCATCTCTTCGGGGTTCTATCAAGATGTCAGTCACTTCGTCAATGCTCGCGTGGTGCTCATCTTCATTTCTTCCGTCCACTAACCTGCTGCATAGGGCGACTGAACTCACTGTTCAATCAGAGCGTGCTTTCCAGAAGCAGCCACATATATTCCAAAACTCGAAGGTCAAGGCAAAAAGCACCAGGCCAGGCAAGGGCGGCCGAAGATGGTACAAGGATGTTGGCCTGGGCTTTCGAACGCCTAAGACGGCGATTGAAGGCAACTATATCGGTATGTGCGAGCGATGTCGCGACGTCCATGATCGGATTTTTGTTTTCGGGTCTAGGGCTATGGCATGAGCGTCAGCCAAGGTCAGAGACGTAAGGAAATCAGATGGATTGGCGAAGTCCGCCGAGGTCCCCGCAGAAGACACAAAGCCAACGACAGCTTCGGATTTTTGTGCTGGATGCGCAAACTGACATCTAAGCAGACAAGAAGTGCCCTTTCACTGGCCTCGTCTCGATTCGTGGCCGTATTCTGACGGGCACCGTCGTTTCCACCAAGATGCACCGAACCGTTATCATCCGAAGAGAGTACTTGCACTTCATTCCCAAATACTCTCGTTACGAAAAGCGCCACAAAAACCTTGCCGCCCACGTCTCCCCCGCATTCCGTGTTGAGGAGGGAGATCAGGTCACCGTGGGCCAGTGCCGGCCTCTCAGCAAGACCGTACGCATCCTCCATTCCCATGTTCATATACTTGGGTGAAGCGACTGACAGGTAACTTAGGTTCGATTCAACGTTTTGCGCGTGTTGCCTCGAACTGGCAAGGCGGTGAAGAAATTCAGCAAGTTTTAAGTCGAATTTGTCTTTTTGCGTTTTCGGCGTGATCAGTGTGAAAGTGTCAAGGTTAACCCCCTTGGAAGAACTTGGCACCAGAGGTCGATGTGAATGCGATTCTCTGCTGTGCCTGCTGGCCGAAACACCTATAGAGACTGACGGGTGCAACAACTTGAAAAAAGGAACCGGCATCCCAGCACTTTCACAGTGTTTTCTGCAACTTCACGGGCATCGCTTTGGTCAGGTTGAGTTGGTGTCTAGACCTGTACTCAACACTTCCCAAAAAAACTGGGTTGGTCGCTTGTGAGAGTATCTTGTTGAGTAGCGCATCTGTGTATGTGGCCTTGAATTTTTGGAACCACACGTTTGTCCACGCTGTCGCCAGCGTAAAATGGTAACGTAGATCACTCCGTCAGAACCCATCTTTGTGTGGTGCGTCGACAAAGCGATCCCATCCATCCCACGTCGCCCGTATGTTGGCACTCCATTAGACGCCCTCTGTCCTAGGTCCTAGACCCAGGCAATAGAAGAATGTGAAATATTTCAACAACTAGATACTCAACACGCCACGGCGGTTCTCAGTCATGCGAAGCCGACGCAGCAATTGGCCTTTTACAGAGGCGTCGCGCGGTGAGGTGAATGTGCGGTTTTGGCCTTGAGAAGCTATTGTCACAGCCCCTGCTGCCACAGTTATCTTGTGCCCAATTTTTAGCGCAAATCATCGAGATAGTGAGCGGGACTCTAGATCAAGCAAAAGCAGAGTAGCAACCATGTGCTCTCAAGTTATCTAGGTACAAAGTACCTAACTATTAGCTAGTTATTAGTTAATTTAGCTACCCACAATTCTTTTCGGGCGCGGCGCATTTGATGATTCGGCTTTGCGTGTCCTGCCTCTGGAGAAATGGACTGAGAACATCTCGACCGGAATGGGCTGGCTGTCGTCGTTATTCGGGTTTGAGGGGTCTGGCGGTGCGCTCGGCAAGCTTGACCCCAAAGTACGTGAATTTCTCGAGAAAGAATCGCCCGTCAAATACACGCCGAATCAATCTCCTTCCGACACCCAGTCCAAGAATCCAGGCGGCGAGGCCGACAAGCCGCGCGTGCCCTCCGCAAGCCTATACCAAGACGGCCGCTATGCCCAGTTGTGGAAGAATTACCAGCCTCTAGCGCAAATCGAGGCAGAGGCAGCCACCGATCATGACAAGCTCATGAATGTGTTGGAAGGATTCAAAGGCCGCAAAGCGGCACTCGGGCAGGCGGCTCTGGAAAATTGCGCACTGCAGCAGGAAGACTGGGTCAACTGCATGACCAAAGGCGGGTGGGAGGACAAGCTGCAAATGTGCAGGCATCAAGCGCGACGGTTTGAAAAGTGCTACACGATGCAGTCGGTATGTTTTGAAGTCGCCTGTTCGGGAGCTTGGCCACCATGTTCTTTGCTTGACCTTGATTGTTATTCGCAGCGGCTGCTGAGGGCCTTGGGCTACGGCTCTGTCATGGGGCGGTCTGCCCAGATCGAAGAAGACATTCAAATGCACGCTGATGTTCTGTTTCATCGCATCCTGCAACACCAAGAGGCTGTGGCTAGAGCAAAGGAAGACGGCACGCCGATACCCGTTTTCGAGCCGGTCATACCGAAAACAGCGGCGAACAGGTCGAAAGCCACAGACGAGGTGGAGAAGAGCTGGAGGGAAAAGCTGGACAAGTTGCCGGAAGACGAGCGTGCCATCGAGGAGGTCGCCTTGCAGGTCGATCATCAGGTCAAGGCCGACGTCGCCCGGGATGTCGGCAATATACGGCAGACGCAAGTGGAACAGAGGAAAGCAAGGATAGCAGAGGGTAAAGCGACGTTTATGGACAATTTTTCTGCGCTTTTTAGTCGAGACAACAAGTGAGAAGGAGGACGGATATGTGCCTTTCCACGGGCTTAGAACCAAGTTTCTTCGACCACAAACACAGGCGCAGAAGGAAACAAGAACCATTGAAAGGGAAAGAGGGCTAGCTAGCTGTCGAATACGCAACCTCCAACCTCACACATCATCACACCCACGATGCGATTTCATGTGATGGCCCTCTTTCGCACAGCATGGTGTTACCAGGCAAAGCCTGGCTCGACGGTTGCGCGTCGGCGGTGGTGGCGGAGGAGCCTCTTCCGGACGCAAAGTCCGGTCCCCGCGGGGGCACCATGAGGGCAAAAGGCGTCGGGGCGGTTCCATCGGCTGCTAACCCCGAAGCCTGCCTCTCCGTCAAGGAGGGAGGTGACGCGTGTCAACGTCAGGCTGAGGCATCCGTGTAGTTGTGATGACGTTTGGTGGAATGCCGCTTCCGCGAGGCGAGCCAGAACCCTTCTCTAGCATCCCGTCGTGAGAGGCCGCGAGCTGGTGGTCGGTCGTCTTGGTGGTGTGAAGGCAAAGGAGCTTGCACTGTCACGAGGCACCTGCTTCGTACACTTACGGCTTGTGTGCTGATGATTAAGCTGGCGTTTGCCAATCAAGGTGCGTGGCCGAGGATGAACAACCCAACCCCCCCACTCATTCGTGTTAATTAGTTAAGTTAGTGCCAGCCCGTCAAGAAACTACCAGCCTGGCCTTGGCACGCTCTCGTGAGGTCCGGGGGTCGGCGTCAAGCGGCGCCTCTAAAAAGGGTCATGAGACAAGCAAGCAACACCAAGCGACCTGTCAGGTCATGGCACGCGGGCTCACGAATGCTTCTCGAGTCTCTGCTGCGCCTGTTGTGCGATCAGGTATTTCCGGCGATCCTCTTCTCCCATGAGCCTGTTGACCGACAGCCCGCTTATGGCCGCCTTGTCCTCAGTCCGACCCGAGTCGAGGCTGTCGAGTGAGTCACGCCCGTCGTACGCCCAACCGCGCGCCCGCGGCATGAAGGCCGCCCTTTCATCTGCCTCGTCTGGATGCGCGTAGATGCCCGTCGCCGTCTTCTGCCGGGCCGAGAATCGTCCGTCAATTTTGTCCGGTGGCCGCACCACGCTCCTCTTCCGATCAAGCATGGCCGCCTGCGGCTGCGGCGTCTTCTTGCTTGCCGCTCTTCGCGCCTCTTGGGCTGGCTTGAAAGACTCTGGTACAACGTTGAGCTCGTCGCCCTGCCTCTCCGCCTGCTCCGCTGCCTCTCGGGCCGTCGTGTTGCTGTCGGCCGCCGCCGCGTCCGCTCGTGGCCCGCCCCAAGTCCGCTGTCCTGCAGTGAAGATGCCGTAGACCATGTAGTACCAGTTGAAGAAGGGGTTGAGGATGAACATGAGTGGGTACAGCCAAACCTTGAACCGACGCAATTTGGCCCCAAAGTACAGCATGAGGAGCCAGTTGAGGCCGAGTGAGACGGCAATGAAGCCGACAGGCAGATTGTTCACCTTGACCACCGTCGTCAGCAGCGCCAGCAACATGATGAAAAACAAGAGGGCCGTGGTGCGGATCGTGTTCTGCATGAAGCGCACAACAATCAAGGTTGGGTACCGCTTCCATAACCGCCAGTCGGTCAACATGCACACTTCGTTGGTTATGAAGCCCAAAAACCACCGGCGCCGCTGCTTGACCAGAGATCGGTAGGTTTGGACGGCCTCGGTCTTGCAAAAAGCCGACGTGCACATCTGGATTTGGTGTCGCTTCTTGGCCCCGATCATGAAGAGATGCGTGAGCCAGCGGTCCTCGCCTAGGTGGCATTTGGCAAAGTCGAACAGGTCGTCGCACTGCTCTGCCTTGTCGGCAAAGTAATACTTGGCCATCCTCCTAAAGGCCGAGAAACGTAGCATGGTCAGTGCCCCGGGCAAGCACGTCACCGAGCCGCAGCCCGACTCGACGGTGCGCTCAAACAGCTGGCCATGGATATATTCCATGTCCTGAAGCAACGTAATGATGCTGTGCTTGCGCGTTGTCGACGTGATGACGCCTGTCATGGCTAACATGTCCCTCGAGTTGCCTGGATTGAGCTCCATATCGTATACGAAATTCTGTAGACACACTTTGTCCAGGATGCAGTCCGAGTCGATGAAGAGGATGAACAGGTTGTCATTTCGCTTCAGGTACTGGGCATAGACCCTGTCGATGAGTTTAAAACTGGACTTTTGGCAGTGCCTCTTGCCGCCGTGGGGGAAACGGGAAATGGTAATGCGGGCTGCCTTGTATGTCACGTCAATGCTCCGAGGATATGTGTCCATAATGGCTGGCACTCCGAGCTTCTCGACCGTGTTGAGATAGAGTTCGTCGACCTGCTCGCCGTCGAACGAGAGGAACACGTGGATACAGGCAGGCGGGTAGTCGCAGTCGACCACCGAGTCAATCGCCTTAACCAGCACCTCGGGCTCTTCTCGATAGCAGGGCATGACTATGACGACCTTTGGAGCCGTGAAATCGTCGAGTACACGCTTGATGCGCTTGGTGCGACCAAGTTGGTTCGTCACGAGCTGGTAGATGCAAAACAGCCAGGGTACGGTGAGGAGAATGGCGAAGCTCCAAAAAGCAAACCACTGCAGGAATGACACGACGGCCTCAGGCCAGTGCCTAGATATTTGGTTCGGTAGTGGCAAGGTGACCACCATGATGGGCAGGAAGATGAAGCTAAGACTGATCAGCCTAGGGCATGCGCATCGACAGTGGGAGACTGCTACCGAAATACGGCGAAGGCAATGCCAACGGCGACGCAGAGAATCCGAATAGACCAATGCTCGGCTTTCCAAAAGACCTTGATGAGGCAGTACATGAAAGCCGCGAGCCAGAGGAACCACTCAAGGCAGGCCATGAGCATCACCACGCCGATGATGGAGGTGTAGACAATCTATTGTGGCTCCGGTCTAATCAGCAAGGTGATTCAACGGCTCTCCATCTCGGGGCAAGAGGGGTCCGCACGTCCTTGACCGGCCACGGGTCGTTGGCAGCCATTTTGTGCTTGGTTCATTAGATAAAAAAAACCAATATAGGAACTCTGGAGAGAAGGGGGGAAAGGGGGTCGAAAGAGTGCGAGCGCGAGCGCGAGCAGCATATGGGCACTGGAACGGCGAGAAGGCAAGGGCAAGAATCCTCAACCGACCGACGACCAGGGATTGCACGGCATGTTGTATGTATTTTATAGGCCTTGTTTGTTTGCCAGAAAAGGAGAGTTGCAATGGTCCTTTGTCCGAGCCGCGCACCATCAGCCACGTGCGCCAACCGCTGGTCCAACCGCTGCGTGTCTCATGCATGTCGCTGTCCACCCATTCGGCGACACGAATACGAGTCCAACGAAAACCACATGCCCTAACAAGGCTACGACTTCTGAAATACTTGCAGACCTTCTTGTTGCCTCGTGTTGCCTCGCCGTATCTGGCCCTTTCACAGAGAAGGAGCTGTTGAAAAGCTCATCGGCACAGCTTGTCAGCTTCTTCCACGCAATAGGTGCATTCGTAGTCCGTCCCCATTCGCTGGTCGTCTGCGGCAGGCTCCTCCTCTCCTTGTGTGCCGTTAGAGCTCTATTCGTTGGTCCGCTTGTTCGGCCGCAGCGCTCCGTCTCTCATCACGACGCTGCAATAGCCCAGGCCGTCATCGGATTTTCGTCATGCCTCCGTATTCGTAGAGCCAATGCTCCGTGAGATCATGGTATGGCAGTCATGTACAGCCGTAGTCGCCGCTATTCAGACGCAACCAAAGCTATGCGGTCATATCGTCCCATGTTGACCGGAGCGTGTCTGCCTCGGTTGTATAAAGAGCCATACTCTCCCCCACGACACCTTAGAATGAACTCGTACCTGGATCGGGTGCGCTGACATCCGTCTTCCGTCTCATCACCAATCAACGTCGCTCAGTTGCAGTTTTCGGGTTCTCTGGCCCCGATCCTTACCCGGTCGCTCAGTTCGGTTGTGATGAAGCGTCGGAAGTCGGTCGTGTCCTGCAGTGGCCCATCTTTGCGTCAGATTCTGATGCTAGCCGGGAACTCTGGCAAGCAAACTTGCCTTCTGAATCTTCGCTTTGCTGGAGATCATAATTCAGCACCAGGTTTTTGATGCGCTGTTGTTCCTCTTTTTCTGCTTGTTGTTGCGTCTTCATGGCGATGGCAAAGTTCGAATCCGACGGTAACTCCACCGTTTTCGTCTACGTAGGCCTGTGGTCAGATCGTGTCAGAGTGTGGCCAGTGTGTCTCGACGCACCTGTTGACGGTTTCCCCTTTTTGTCAATAGTGAAAATACCATAGTATTTCCCAGAGCCTGAGTATCCTCGCCGTGCGACGTCGACGGGGACAAAACGCGATTCTTGGCCCGCACCGGTAGCGGCACATCAAACAGCTGCTTCCGCTCAAATTTGCGCGATTCTAAGCTCTCGGTGACCATCCTTGCGTACTCGCGCTCAAACTCCGCCTCATCTTGAGGGTCGGCTGCCTCCTCTTGTCGGGTCACAACGATTGTCTCGTCGTTGAAGTCGCTTGCCTGTGCTGAGTCATCGTCCTCTTGCTGCCCGGTCATCAGTGTCATGCGTCCCGTTCTGAGGTAGAGGGAAGGCTAATCACCTCGACTTCATCCTCTTCGGAAGCTGTTTCATCGCCGTCGCCATACGCTTCAGTATCGTCGATATCTCCGTTTTCATCCTCGGAGGATATACCGCTAGTGGCCTCGTCTGCTTCAATGATCCTGTCAACTCCCGCTGTTTTCTGATCCTGAGCTATGGCAAGCTGGAAAGCTTTCGTCGCCTCCTCTAGATTCGCAGCCTGTTTCCATTTGGGTCGCGTGAGCATAAACATATCTTGAATGATAAATTCAATCTCCATGGGTAGAGATGCCTTCGTATAAATGTAGTACTGGTTGGCACTGTTAGAATTAAGCTCAAATGTTTTTCAGCAGAGACAAACCTGGAAAAAAGAAAGGAAGTAGTCGAGCTTCTTCCCTGCGGGTCCTCTGTGAAAGAACATGCCACAAGCCTCCAGAATTGTAGCGATCAGGCGTATTCGAAAAAAATCATCCGGCGGGTCAAAGGGGTTTGATCGTCCCGGTACCGGGGGGCCACCTAGAAGCCCTTCAGCTCTACTTCACATGAAGCACCCCACCAGGTGTGGTCCTTGTTCACTCACCGTATCCAAATGTCATGACCTTATACATGACATCAAATATGACGGGATGCTCTAAAACGCGATAATTATATAGCTCAGCGAGGTACTTGACTTCCGCAATGCGACGTTGGGAGAATCGGAAATCGTTCTGTTCTAAGCCAAATGTCACGGACTCAATGACGTTGTCTATGACTTTGACCACGAAATCTGGATGATATCGGTGCAATGCGCTCAGTATGATTCCTAAAAGATAGATATTGCCGTATTTGACTTTGCCAGGCTTCGAAAAGACATTCTCTAGAATGGAGACAACCTAGGAGTCGAATCATGTGAGCTCTCAACAGTTCATTGACAGCAGCAGAGGGGTTTGGGTGAGTCTTACATCTGCTTCTTCCCAATGACATCTTCTTATCTGCTTCAAAATTTTACCATAGTTTCTCTTTGTCAGGTCACTGTAAACGAGCTTGCGGACAAATGTTTCCATTGGAGTTCGTTCCTTTTGTTCATTAGCTGGTCTCTCAGGCGGGTCGACATAGTAAACTGCGTTGTCAATGAGCATCCTCTCGGGCTGGCCGATATGCTGCACTGATTTCTTCCGCTGAAGAGTGTCCAAGTAGCTCGCCATACGAGGCGCTGTATCCGGGTTCTTGAGCAGATATCGTCCACAGTTCTCGATCAAGTTGCAAAGAATCTCGATATTGATTCGAGAAAAATCATCGAGGCTAACCTTGAGGCAGTGAAAGATGACGTGCTTGGGAACAACTCCAAACTTGGTGAGCTCAGCTAGGTAACGGATATTGGTAAGTCGGACCTGACCAAGGAAATCTTTCTCTTTTCGGCGTTGCAAGCTGCGGAATTCGGCATCAAGGTAGTCCACGAGACCTTTGGGTACATCCGGCATGTATCGTCCAAGCGTGGCAACGAGGCGCGACCAAGAGGGAAGCAGATCGCTTCGGCCTTTAGGGACCTCCGTTAAAGCCTTTATTAAGCGATTACGAGAGGCTTTGGAATTGAGAAAACAAAAGTCGATAGCTGTCTGATCAATGGAATCCTTGAGGGTAAGCTCTGGGAGACGCGCGAGCAAGGCATCGACCTGAACTCCAATTGTCTTGTTAACAATCGCATTAGACTGATCATCGAGGTGATCAGTCATCTTTGTGACATCTGGCGCCTCGGGGGCCTCGATTTTCTTTCCGGATTGCTCATCTGTTTCTGTTCGTCTCTTTCTTCCGTCCTCAAGAAGGATGGGCGGCACTTTGCCTTTCAAATCAACAAGGTTCTCGTAAAATCGGCGCTCCTCTTCATCCGCCCAAATGCCAGTTTCATCGCTCATTGAACGTAGGTAGTTCCCTGTCTTGACCAAGCCAATAGAGCCGCTAGAAGTTCCGAGAGTATCTTCCGAATCCTTCAAGGTTGGCATTTCTACCCCGATCACCTCGGCGATCACCTGAGCGTTTGAGATCATCCGCTCCTGGGCCTTAACTAGTCTCTCATAGTTGGCTTGACGGTCTTCGAATACTTCGCCAGACTTTACATACGCCTCAGTGTTTCTTCGACTCTGAGACTGAATTGCCTTTTGATCCCGGACTATGTGCGCGGAGACATGTTCGAAATAGCGTTTCAGCACATTTCGAAATTGTTCAGCCACGTTCGGCGACGTTAAGGAATGCTCCATGACGACTAACTCGCTGGTTGCATTGTCGCTAATTTGAGTCCTTGTCGAGATTGTGTTACCAGCAACATCCTCTTTTACAGCCTTCCGGCCTTCAGCGCTAGGAGGCTTGACACCAAATATATCCCAGCTGAACGCTTTTACGAAGACGACAACCAGAGGCAGATTGGCATGATCCCGGTCGTGTCCCAGAAAATCTTTAAGAACCTCGAGAGGGAAAGGCTCCGTATGACCGTCCTTGTTGGATGTGCTTCGGGGCTTGAGCTCTACAGCTTTGCCGGCTGCGCCTTTAGTTGCCTCATCTGGCTTAGTGGCATCGTCCAGAGTTCTCAAGATCCTTACTAGCCAAAGCTCAGTAATGACGCGCAGCAGGGCTCGTTGACGAGTGATACGCTCCTTCTCTTCCTTCTCGCGAGCTTCCGGAGCAAGTGTCCGCAGAAAGTTTCTGTCGGGCGTGGCCATGCCTTTTCCGAGAAGCCAGGCAAGGTGCTCGGTAAATTCAGCGGGGCCAAAGCGCTGGTGCAAAGCGCTCACAATCTCGACTCCAGCTTCAAACTCGCCGGGTGACTTGAGTTTACAAAGGCCTTCATAGCACGCAGGCACTATTTCGGAGAGGTATTTGAGCAAACTCAAAGTGCGAATCTCTTGTAAGAACGTGGAGAGCGTTGCAGGGGTAACAGCAGTTCGCAGTCGTTTAATGAATGCTGTGTTCTTTTTCAAGGAGGAGTCCAGCACAACGTTGATTGGATAGATATCTTCGTAAGAGATTGTTAGTTTGAAATTGATGCGCTTCTCCATGAATCGATGAACTGCCTCTACCTCCCCATACATATTGCTTTCTAGACCTTAGTATTGGAATTTAGGGTGCGTGCTCACCTTTATCGCCAGACCAAGCTCTCTCGTTGAGTGAACGCAACTCATCTAGCCTAAAATTAGAAACAAAACAAGTTGAAAAAATGTTCGGAAGGGTCGGCGAATTACGCTTCCTTGCACGATCCATCGCTGGCAGGCAAGTCGATACTCGTACTATCGCAGGCTGGAAGCCCCATTCAGCGGGTTGCCCCTTCAGGAGGCGCAGTAGTTATTCAGGAATACGGAGCTATCTGAAGAAGAGAGAAGGTGCCTGAATAAGGGTAAAAGGAGATGTTAAAGAAAGCGGGAAGTTGTCTGGCTGGCTGGCGTTTTCTCTAATTCGTTATTACTTGCTTGCAGCCGCACTAATTCGGTGTCACGGGCTGAGCCCGATACGTACTCCCATGACTTTGTCGCGGATGACAGACCATGACAGAAGCCGAGATTGTGCCGAGACGGATTAAGACCGGGCGGGTGCGGACTTCTAGACCTTGAGTTGACCCCAGGTCTTCTCTTTGTTCTTTTCTCTCTTCATCTTGGATAATTAGCATTTAGCTAAGAATAGAAATTGGTGAACAACTTCTCCTGCATTCTCCTACACCAGAGTATGAAAAAGAACTATTGACTCTTTGAGACTAATCGCCCTTGAATCAGCTGGAGATGTAGAGAATATTGTCAGTGTTTAAAGCTGCAATTTTTTCAACCAAGGAAATAATTTTTTTTGGCTGAGAAAACAATTCGCATTGAATAAGAGCCTATTTAGTTAGGACTTGACCATGCAGCCAACAACTTCTTAATCACTGTGGCGTATGGTGTGGCTAGCGCCAGTCAGTGCACATATTATCGCAATTACACTTCTATGCAAACTTCTTCGAACCTGCTAATTACGGGTCCAGCGCAATTAGTCCAGGTGGGTGAAGCAGTGCATTGGCAACGCTCGATACTGAGCCTAACTACATCCCAGCAGAGGGCGTCTGACGTACATGAGCGGCATGGTCCTTCCTCCCTTAATTAATCGTCTGTATCGCTTTCCCTGTACGAACCCGTTGGATATCGCCTTATTTGTTGATCCAGTGAAACCCCCTTTGCCTTTGTCCGGGAAATCCGTGTGCTATACATAGTAGGCAGGAGGTCCTTGCGGTTCTGGGTCCGGGCGACTGTTTCTAAAGGCAGTGCAAGTCTCAACCCTTTGTCCAACCATTCCTCCATAGTAGTCCGCCGCCAGATCATTGCTCCGAAGTTGCAGACCCTAACAAAACCACTCTATTGAAGTCTCTCCTAGGCAGTAACGAAAATGGAGTTGATATCACCAGTCGAGGACCAAAGAAAAACCTTGGTCGATACATGTAATCTCTCGACAATGTGTCACAGGCTAACGCCTGTATGGCCCATGTTTGGTTCATG